>APFE030551775.1:65328-184250 GCA_000404065.3 Pinus taeda | reverse complement strand
AAAAAATCTCATGCTATAACCACTCATCCACATGCAAAATCTTCATAGATATGCAATACTGACAAGAATAGCCATTGGTTAAAAAAAAAAAGAGAGTTGCACGCTTTACCCATTAACCTGGTTTATAATTTGAAATCATTACTATCATACTATAATAAAGTGAAAGATGTTTAAATAGAGGTTATCAAACATTAAATTAATTAAATATATATCTTACGTATATCATATATTAAAATAACAAGTTTGTTGTTAATGTATTTAATTATGTGTTTTTCTGTATTAGGAATGAAGTTTTTGAATGCCTGTTAAATCTATGTGAGTATTTGAAATTACATTTTTTAGAAAAATAAAAAATGGTTATTGGGTGATGTAATTTATGTATAGTATATTTTTCTAGGTGGAAAATTAATTATTATTTGAATTAAATTAGAGATAATAATGTTACTTTTTTGAATGTATATATTAAATAAAATTAAATTGAAAGCAACATATATATATATATTTTAAAATAAAATACAACTACTCTTAGTAAACATTTTGTTCGGATATGAAGATTAAAAGATGAGCATATTAATATTGTATTAAAACACAATAAAGAAGTGAAATTAGATGGTATATGTAGATAGGAAGATTAGAAGATGAGCATATTAATATTGTATTAAAACACAATAATGATGTGAAAATAGATGGTATATGTAGATACACATTGTTAATGAGTGTCTAGAGTACCGAGTTAAAGTTAGTGATGTTATTAATTTGTAAGACAAAGAATTTGTCTCAGCGAGTGAGCTTATTAAAGAGGAAATCCTTTAAACAAGGAAAAAATCGATCTCAAGGGTCTTAATATATAAGTGTTCATGATATAAGGATATATCATAATTAAGGCTCAAGTCATATGTGGACAATATTCAGGTGTTTTGATCAACCATTAACTATTTGTTGTTGTCATTGATGTCAGCGCGAGTGATGATTTTCATTGGATGTGGATACTATTCATTATAAATTTCCTTATATATATATTTTAAAATTGTGTTATGAACCAAATAAGAGTGTATAACTTTGATTATATAGATACTTTTGTAAAATGTCTAAATCACGTTTTATTATTAAAATTTTATTAGTACCTCTACATCATACACTATGATTTCAATTATGGTTTTAATTGACGGTTAGGTCAACATAGGATTGTTGAAGTATAATGTTGGGATGAGGAGATAATGATGCACATGTGGTTCTTATTTATTTATGTTGTTATGATAATGATGTTGTATGCTCATGATTGATATGATGCTATCATATGAGGATGCATTGACATGTGGTAATAGTTTATTATGTGATGTCATGATATGTCTTTGATGCTGGTATGTTGATGTTATAACTTATGCGGGTATTTATGTGGTAATCACATACAAATTTTATGACATGCATTGTTGGGTGTGGAGCCTGATTATCTTCTGTATTCAAAGGTTTTAGTTGGATGTATACCCCAGGAAGACTATACACCCCTCCACGCGAGGGGGTGCCGGGGGGGGGCTGAATCCCCCCCGGCTGGAGCGGTCCGGGGGGCTAGCAAGGGATTGGGGCGGCAGCGCCCCCGAAGCTAAAAACAGATGTAAAATTGCATTGTAAAAGTTTAGTAATTTCTAGTCAATCTGGGCCGTTCATTGGGCGGATGATCTGACGGTAGAAGTTATGTTTAGTTTAGGGTTTTTTCCCTAGAAGGCAACCCCTCACTATATATGAGGGAATTGTATTGTGTCTATGTAGATATGTAATCTGAGTGAGGAAGAGAGAGGAGAGTGAGAGCGAAGAGGGTGTTATAGCGGATCTGCTGTAGGTTGTATCTCTTTAGTTTGCTGGATAATATAAAAAGAAGGACTGGCTGTTTCTCTGTGGATGTAGCCCAAACTGGATGAACCATGCATATCTGTGTCTCTCTTGTTTTATGTGTTTTCTATGTTTATATTTCTGCAATATTTTATTTGTTCCATTGCTCTGTAACATATAATTTTATAACAATTGGTATCAGATCCGAAAGTCTATTTGGCTGATAAACTTGCAAGAGAGAAGGGTTCCTGGTTCGAGTGGGAGTAATGGCAGAAGATGGTAGGTTTAGGGTCGAAAAATTTAATGGCCAAAACTACCATCTGCGGAAGATGCAGATGGAAGACTGTTTATATTAGAGAGATTTGTACCTACCATTAAGTGGAAAGACAAAGAAGCCGATGAGTATGACCGACACAATGGAATATTCTCGACAAAAAGGCACTTGGAACAATACGGTTGTGCCTAGCAGCGTCGATAGCGTTTAATATTTCAAAGGAAACAACAACAGAGGGTTTAATGTCGACATGGGCTGAACTATATGAAAAGCCTCGGCCTCAAATAAGGTATTTCTTATGAAGCGTTTATTTAACATGAAGATGTGAGAAAGTGGATCTTTGCTGATCATTTAAATGATTTTATTACAGTTACAAGTCAATTAAGTTCTGTAGGGCTAAATTTTGATGATGAAGTTAGGGCTCTGTTATTTCTGTGCTCATTGCCATAAAGTTGGAATGGTTTAGTTATGGCCATTAGTAACTTTGTCTCTGGATCTAGTACTTTAAAGTTTGATGATGTTGTCGGTGTCGGTGCAATCCTTAGCGAGGAAATGCAATGGAAAAGCTCCGGTCAGACATCAGGTAATGCTTTGAATGCAGAGACTAGGGGAAGAAAAATGGAAAGAGGAAAGAGCCCAGGATATCGCAGTAAGTTAAGAAAAGGCAGATACAAATCCAGATCGGGGATAGTGTTTTGGAAATGAAGGAAGAAAGAAAACCTGAAGAAATATTGCAAGTCTCGAAAGGGAAAAGAAGGAGACGTGCAACAAGAAACTAATCACGAAGCGAATGTAACAGGTGAAGTGTTGTAAGATGCTTTGATTCTTTCATTAGAAAATATTATTGATGCCTGGGTGGTAGATTCAGGGGCCTCATTCCATGCCACACCTGATAAGAAACATTTTCATGATTATGTTCAAGGAGATTTTGGACAGGTTCGATTGGGTGATGATAAACCCTGTAAAATTGTTGGAATGGGTACAATTTTCATAAAGCAACAGAATGGAAATCAATGGCTATTGAAGGAGGTAAGGCGTGTTCCAGATTTGAAGAAAAATCTGATTTCAACAGGGCAGTTGGGAGGTGAAGGTTGCGTAACTACTTTCACAGATAAAACTTCGAAGGTCACTAAAGGATCCCTAATAATAGCGAAAGGAGAAAAGGTTGGTACATTGTATTTATACAATGGTATTTCTAATTCTGTTAATGCTTTAACCTTTACAGGAGAAGATACGACATTGTGGCATCATAGGCTAAGGGACATGAGTGAGAAGGGGATGTAGATTCTTCACTCAAGAAATTTGTTACTAGGTTTGAAGCATGTTGATTTAAAATTCTGTGGGAATTGTGTTTATGGAAAACAGAAGAGAGTCAGATTCCTTAGAGTTGGGAAAGAAAAGAAGAGCAAAAAATTAGAGCTTTTGCATACAGATGTATGGGGACCTGCTCAGGTATCATCTCTTGGTGGCTCTTGTTATTATGTTACTTTTATTGACGATGAAACCATAAAAACTTGGATTTATTGTATTCGAAATAACTCTGATGTATTTGATACTTTCAAGAAATGGAAAGATTTGGTTGAAAATGAGACAGGAAAAAGGTTGAAGTGTCTCAGATCAGATAATGGAGGTGAATATTGTAACAAAGAGTTTGATAGGTACTATTCAGAAAATGGAATTCGTAGAGAGAAGACAGTTCCATGAACACCACAAGAAAATGGCGTGTCAGAAAGGATGAACAGGACAATCATGGAGCGTGCAAGGTGCATGAGATTGCATGCAGGATTTCCTTTACAATTTTGGGCAGATGCTGTAGATACTGCTGTTTATCTAGTAAATAGAGGGCCTTCAAGTTCCTTGGATGGTGGTATTCCAGAGGAGGCATGGATAGGTAAAAAGGTAAACTACTGTTTTTTAAAGACTTTTGGTTGTGAAGCCTTTGTCCAAAATAACAAAGAAAATAGAACAAAGCTTGAGGCAAAATCAAAGAAATGTACCTTCATTGGATATGGTGTTAATGATTTTGGTTATCACTTTTATGATTATGAAAAACATAAAATCATTAGGAGTAGAGATGTCATATTCAATGAAAAGGTTTTGTATAAGGATTAGCTACAGGAAAGGAAACAGGAAAAAGAAAACACAGAATACACAATGCTTGACGATATCACAGGAAAAAGTGATGGTGCTTGAAAATCATAATGATCAACAGCCAGAACAACAACCACAACAACAACAAGCACTTCAAACACCTGAAAGTGGTGTTAGAAGATCTACTAGGATAAGTAGACCCCCTGAATGATACTCTCTTTCATTATATTATGTATTGTTGATTGATTCTAGTGAACCATAATGTTATGAAGAAGCAGTGTAGGTAGAAACCAGGAAGAAGTGGGAGCAAGCCATGAAAGAAGAGATGGACTCCTTAGAACATAACCAGACTTGGGACTTAGTCAAGTTGCCTGCAGGTAAAACAACATTACAGACTAAATGGGTTTATAAGTTGAAGGAAGAAGATGGAGGTAGAAAAAGGTACAAAGCTAGAATTGTGGTGTAGGGGTTTGCACAAAAGAAAGGTATTGATTTTGATGAGATATTTTTTATTGTTGTGAAAATGACTTCAATTAAAACTATTCTAAGTCTAGTAGCAGTTGAAGATTTGCATCTCGAGTAGTTAGATGTAAAGACATCATTTCTCCATGGGGATTTGGAGGAAGAGATATATATGCAGTAGCCACAAGGATATGAGGTAAAAGGGAAGGATAAACTAGTGTGCAGGTTGACGAATAGCTTGTATGGCTTCAAACAAGCTCCAAGGCAGTGATATCTAAAATTTGACAGGTTTATGTCTAAACAAGGTTATACTAGGTGTCACTTTGATCATTATGTTTATCTCAAAAGGAAAAATGATGGTAGCTATATTATATTGTTATTGTATGTAGATGACATGCTTGTTGTAGGTTCTAACATGCAGGAAATAAATTTTCTCAAAAGGAATTGGCAAACTCATTTGCAATGAAGGATTTGGGTGCTGCAAAAAAAATCCTTGGTATGAGAATAATTAGAGATAGGAAGAATCACAAATTAACATTGTCTCAAAGTGAGTATATAGAAAAGGTGTTGAAAAAGTTTAATATGCAGAATGCAAAACCAGTTAGTATACCTTTGGCTAGCCATTTCAAATTAAGTGAGGAGGAGTGTCCCAAGACTCAGGAAGAAATGGCTCATATGTCTAAAGTTCCATATGCATCAGCAGTTGGAAACTTAATGTATGCAATGGTCTGCAGAAGGCCTGCTATTGCACATGTAGTGGGAGTTGTAAGCAGGTACATGAATAATCCAGGAAAAGAACATTGCATGGTGGTGAAGTGGATTCTTAGGTATTTGAGAGGTACCACAAATCAAGCATTATGCTTTGGTGGTTCAAACATTGCTCTACATGTATATGTTGATGTAGATATGGCAGCTGATAGAGATAACAGGAGGAGCACAACATGGTATGTGTTTACTGTAGGTGGAACAATTTTTAGTTGGGTTTCAAAAATCCAAAGTGTTGTTGCACTTTCAACAACAGAAGCAGAGTATGTTGCTACTACAGAGGCTAGTAAAGAAATGATTTGGTTACAAAGGTTTCTGGATGAATTGGGTAAGAAGCAAGAGTTGGGCAGGTTATACAGTGACTACCAGAGTGCCATACATCTTTCAAAGAACTCTGCTTTTCATTCCAAGACTAAGCATATACAGGTCAAGTACCATTTCATATGGTCAGCATTGGAAGATGGATAGTTGAAGTTGGAAAAGATACACACTAGATAGAATCCTACAGATATGTTAACAAAAGTTGTAACCAGGGAGAAACTGAGAATCTGCTCAGTTTCAATTGGTCTTCAAGTATGATGAAGAAGATGAGAAACAACCAGGTCCAAAGTGGAGTCATTATCTAGAAAATGAAGCAGCAGTGGAGTTACTATAATCAGTCTCCAAGTGGGAGATTGTTGGGTGTGGAGTCTAATTATCTTCTGTATTCAAAGGTTTCAACCGGATGTATACCCTAGGAAGACTGTACACCCCTCCATGCGGGGAGGTGCAGGGGGGACTTGTCCCCCCCAAAGCTAAAAACAGATGTAAAATTGCCTTGTAAAAGTCTAGTAATTTCTAGTCAATCTGGGCCGTTCATCAGGTGGATGATCTAATGGTAGAAGTTATGTTTAGTTTAGGGTTTTTTTCCCTAGAAGGCAACCCCTTACTATATATGAGGGAATTGTATTGCGTCTATGTAGACATGTATTCTGAGTGAGGAAGAGAGAGGAGATTGAGAGTGAAGAGGGTGTTACAACGGATTTGTTGTAGGTTGTATCTCTTTAGTTTGCTGGATAATATAAAAAGAAGGTCTGGCTGTTTCTCCATGGATGTAGCCCAAACTGGGTGAACCACGTATATCTGTGTCTCTCTTGTTTTATGCATTTTCTGTGTTTATATTTTTGCAATATTTTATGTGTTCCATTGCTCTGTAATATATAATTTTCTAACATGCATGAGCATGCAATTTTTACTATTTAGAATGTTGTGATAAAAATGATTTTATGTTCTCATGATGGTATCCAAGAGTTTGCATGTGGATAATTTTATTATGATGTTATAACTAATGCATTGGTTGCATGTTGAGATGTGGTGATTGGCAGGAAATACATAAATGGGCCAAGAGGGCTGGTTTATTTGATGATATTGTAGGAACCCATACCTACGAGAGAGAATATGTAACACCATATGGATTGGGGACATAGTCAATCAACACTAGATATGCGAGTGGTTCCTTTGTCTTGTATAACTCTTGATGGATAGCTCTTGAGGGGCTATGGGACCATCTTGAGGAGGCCAAGTGCATGATATTGTAGGCCAAGTGCCTGATAATGGATTGGAATGCTAAAGTCTGGTGGGGGTGCAACGACTTCAATGCCTGGGGTTATGCACCTTAGTGAGTATGGAGGGAGTGAGCCAAACTTTCCAGATGCCTGGAGTACTACAACATGGAGCACTGAGCTGGGTGTCTGCCTTGGTACAAATGAGGTTTGAGTCAGGCATGAGCCTTGGGGCCAACCTTGGGTTATGGTACAGACCGAGAAGGATTTATGACTAGTTCCAAAAGTTGAGAAAAAGGACAGAGATTCCTTGGGATTTCCCTAGTGATGTGAAAACTTTTGATACCTGCTGGTTATACTAGTTCAACAAAGGGTGTAGGAAAAACATGAAGTAATAAATAACTAAATAAAATAAAATGTCAAATTATTCAACTTAACTTTGGAACGAAATTCCTGAAAGAGGGGGATTATGTAATGCCCATAATAATAATACAAATAATAATAATAAATAAATAAAATAACATAATATTAAAATATAAGTAAATAAATAATAAATAATAAGAAAGATAATAAAGTAAATAAATAGTAAATAATAAAAGAAATATAATAATAATAATAAATAAATAATAAATAAATAAATAATGATGATAATATATATAATAATAAATAATAATAATAATAATAATAATAATAAAAAATAAATAGTAAATAATAATCTGGAGCTATAAATAACTATATATAAAAGTATGGAGAGCGATGGGGACCGGAGGAACGCGATTACGCGAAGGCTTAGGTTAGGGTTTCATTATCTATGCAGCTGTTCAACGGCCTCTGCCTGAACCCCCATATCCTTTGTCACCGACTCACTACCGACTTTACATTGCTGGGGGTTTAACGGAGGACTGTAGACTATTTGCGTCACCCGGCATCTTACGGTCATCAACTTTTTTCGCAATCCGTTTCGGCACTGAACTGTCAGTCTTGCAGGTATATTCTCCATTTCGAGGTGTCTACAGATCCGGGGAGCAGTTGGCAATGGAGGACATCGACGCCGTTGATTACACAGCCGACCCATTGGAAGGGGTCTCCATCTGGCGCACCCCCCTTACCACATCAGGGGGTCTGTACAGCTCGGGTATCACCGATCATTTCGCCCCTTTTCTGTTTGGCGACAAGCATCTGGCTAACCCTGTGGTCCTCCCGGACGAACCTCCGTCATGGCTGGCACTATCCACTCCCCCCCACTCTCCGGCAACCCTAGGTTTCATATCCGGCTGTCTCAACCCTAACCCGGGTCTTTTCCCTCCGGTTCCGGGCTCTATGCCTTTTCCGCAACAAAACCCTCCCTTCCCGACCGCCGGTATCCCATTCTCTCTTGGACCCTCTTCTGGCAGCTTCACTCCCATCCCTTCACTCTCAGGTCATCATACTGTATCAAGCACCAAAGATCCCTCCTCAGCTCGCCTGAATCCTTCACGGCCGACCGCCGACTCCTATATCCCTAGCCGTCCAAACAGCTTTCACCCTTCCCAGAGCCCTAATCAGAAGAAAAATAAGTGTTTCAAGTCAAAGGAGAACGAAATATTCCTCAGACTGGAAGAGGACATCCGGCTGGGCGAAGCCATGGAATTTGCTGATCGGGTGCTGGTCGGGCGCATCAGGGGCCGGAACTACACGGCAGCACGATTGAAGACCTGGGCGGCCGTGGTTTGGGGCCATCATTTGGCGGAAATCCCATTTGTGCAGACTTTCGTGCGGGGTTGGTTTGGAATGTGATTCGCGCATGCTGATCATACCAACTGGGTTCTTTCATCCTTTTGGCATTTTGAACATGCACCGGTTCTATTCAAGAGGTGGACTCCATTATTCGACCCAGAGACTGAACAGATTGGAATTAGACCGGTATGGATTCCTCTTCCAGGGCTACCACTCCATTTCTGGTCAGAAGATATATTTCAGAGAATCGGAAATGCCATAGGCACCTATATGGACCATGATAAATCATACCAGCAGACAGGCATGATGGCCTATGCCAGGATTCTCATTAACCTGGACACAAGAGGGGGTTTGCTTGAATCCATTACCATACAATGGAGAGATACGGTGCACAAACAGATTATTGATTATGAAGGCATACCTTATCGTTGCCGCAGATGCCATAAGGTGGGGCACTTATATAGGGACTGCTCATTCATCAGGAATACGAGAACGAATGTCAGGGAGGAGGAGACGGAACAGCCCCAGGAAAATATTACCAGATCACAAGCTGCTCAGCCCTATGGGGATCAAGATTAGCCTCTGATTGGGGAGGAACATAGGAGCTGCCCTGGAGAAGCCGAAGCTGCTGAGAACTCCAATGTACCTCCTCCCTCATCAACAGCTTCCGAGAATCCACCGACTGATCACGCGGGCCTTGAGAAATCGGGTAAGTCCTTATCATTACCATCTCCGACATCTCCTATTACATGCTTATCGTTGGGCAATCAATCTCATAATTTCATCTGTTCTGATCCCATATCTGCATTTTTATCATCTGCTCCTCACCTTCCGCACATCCACACACACTCCTCCCTCATATGTTCCCTACCACTCCCTTCACCGACGGCCCCTCCTCCGCGGATCACATCTTCACAGGCATCCCTCTCATCTCATTCGAACCAGTCCTCCCCGCGTTATGATCTTCGTCCTCGCACAAAGGACAGCGGTAGGGACGCTATAGGGCTTAACATGGCTAACGCACCCATGACCCTCAAGAACACTCGAGGCAGACCATCCCGTATTACCAAGGCCAGACATGCCGTCGATGAAGAGGTTGCCCTTGGGTGACAGCAAACCATTTTTGGGGCCCTTAGAGCAAAGGACGGCCCTACTCCCCTCCCCCCATGAAAATCCTATCCTTTAATTGTCGTGGGTTTGCTAGTTTAGCCAAAAAACTAGCGCTTAAGAGATTACTCTTATTATCTGTGCCGGACATCGTCTTCTTACAAGAAACACTCTGTCCGGCTGAGCCCCTCAATAAGACTGTCACATCCTGGTTGCCCAACTGGACCATCCATGCACTTGATGCATCCGGTTGCTCGGGAGGATTAGCCATAGGGGTACATAACAGAGCAGGAGAAGTTTGGAATATCTTTGGAGGAAGGGGATTCATTGGGCTAGACATCAGTTCACAACTGGCAGGAAGGGATATCAGAATAATAAATGTCTATGGCCCGTGTGCTGATCGTGCTAACTACTGGAAGCACTTATTTGAATCTGATCTTTTTCAGGCTGACAACATCATTCTTGGAGGAGACCTAAACTTCTCCCTTGGCTTCAGTGAATCATGGGGGCACCTTGCACAGGTTGACACCCTTACGGATACTATGACTAATCTGCTGGAGGAACACAAATGGGTCGACATACCATCCGCAAGACTTCAATATACTTGGTCGAATAACAGAAGTGGTGAACATAGTTTGGCCAGGAGACTTGATCGATTCCTAATCAAGGAATCCTTGTTAAGTGA
Source organism: Pinus taeda (assembly GCA_000404065.3). Lineage (NCBI taxonomy): Eukaryota > Viridiplantae > Streptophyta > Pinopsida > Pinales > Pinaceae > Pinus > Pinus taeda. Next base: position 173,782 of record APFE030551775.1, on the reverse strand, counting down.
CCTTCCCCGCATCCGTCAATGGGTGGGAACAGGAGGCATATCTGATCATCGACCTATTTACTTAGAAGCAGAGGACTCCTCCCACAAGATCAAGAGCCCATTCAAGTTTAATTCCTCCTAGCTCTTGGACCCCTCATATATCCAATTGGTCCAAAATTACTGGCGGTTCAATCTCATCAGGGAAGACGAGGAATTCTCAGCAGGTTTTGTCAGGAAGCTTTCAGAGCTGAAACAAATTACCAAACACAGGGCTCATCAAAAACACATTCAGGATAATCAGACATTGGAGAAGGCTGAAAATATTATAGCTGAATTTGAAGACTCATCTTTTGGGACTTTCCCTTCCCCTGAATGTAAGGATAAATACACCTCTCTCATTTCAAAATGATCACAGATCCTGAGAGAAAGAGAGGAAAGTTGGAGGCTAAGGAGTAGAGCCATTTGGTTCATGGAAGGGGATGCAAATACTAAATTTTATCATAAATTTGCCAATGGCCGGAAAATCATCAATACTATCTGGGAACTAAATAATGACCAAGGGCACCCGATCTGTTCACAACAGAACCTGGCCAGGCTGGCCACAGAGCACTTTCGAGGTACCTATAAAGCTCCTGAGGAAGTAAACATTCTAGAAATCATGAGGGTGGCCAAACTATTCCCCAGATATATAGATCAGGATGATTCAGAGGAGCTACAGAAGGAAGTGACCATGGCAAAATTGGAGGCTACCCTGAAATGGTTTAAAAAAGACAAAAGCCCAGGCCCAAATGGTTGGACCATTGAGTTCTATCTCGCTTTCTTCAATATCCTAGGTTATGACCTATTAAAGATCGTGGAGGACAGCAGAAGACGTGGCAGGATCTCCTCTGCCATTAAATCGACTTTCATCGCTCTCATTCCCAAGACTAATGCGCCTGGCACATTTGATGACTTTCGGCCCATTTCTCTCTGTAATTGCCTCTACAAGATCATTTCTAAAACCATAGCCAATCGTCTCAAGCCCATCCTCTCGAAGCACATATCCTTTGAACAATTTGCTTTCCTTCATAACAGACAGATCCATGAGGTAATTGCCACTGCCGAAGAACTCATGCACACCCTACAGGTCAAAAAACAAAAAGGTATGATTCTCAAGGTGGATCTGTCTAAGGCTTTTGACAGAACGAACTGGCTATACTTGCGGTTGCTACTCACTCATCTGGGGTTCCCCTACAATTTCATCAAATGGACTATGAGCTGCATCACAGATGTATCCTACAGTGTTCTACTTAATGGGGAAGCCACCTCTTTCTTTACTTCTGAAAGAGGTCTCAGACAGGGATGTCCTCTCTCACCTCTGCTGTTTTTACTTATTATGGAAGGTCTAAGTAAAGTTATCACATCTGCTCGTGAGAGGCATCAACTGACAGGCATCAAACTTGTGGACAACTTCCACCTCACCCACCTATTATTTGTTGATGACATCTTGATCTTCCTGAATGGAAGTATTGGGGATTCTACCACCCTACATAACTCCGTGCTCCTCTTCCAGAAGGCTACAGGTATGAAAATCAATGATGGAAAATCATCGATCACTACAGTTGGCTGCACCAATCATGAGATTGTATTTGCTACACAACCCTTCCCCTTCAACAACTTGACATTGGCAGATGGAATTAAATACCTTGGTTTCAGATTGAAACCTAATGGCTACAGAATTGCTGACTGGTTATGGCTCATAGCTAAGGTGGAAAAGAGACTCCAGGTATGGTGCCATCGATACCTCTCCCGGGCAGGCAGACTGACTCTCATTAAAGCTGTAATTGAAGCCACACCAGTCTATTGGATGGCCCTCACCTGGATTCCAAAAGGCATCCTGAACAGATTACAACATATTTGCTGCAGATTTCTTTGGATGGGACAACGACTTGGAAGACTTTTTGCCTGGGTCAAGTGGGACACCATTGCCAGACCCAAACGATGGGGAGGCTGGGGCCTTAAGAAGCTCGATTTTTTCTCCAGGGCACTAGCGGCAAAATTGGGGTGGAAACTCCTTACTTCTGATGGACTATGGTCGCGGGTAGCATATGCAAAATACATCAAACCCTTAAATGTGCTGGAATGGATTTGCACTCATCAGGGAACAATTCTTAACATTTCCATCATTTGGAAAGCGGTCATCAGCACCCTTCCTCTGCTTCGTGATGGAATAAATTGGCGCATTAAGGCGGGCAATGCGGTGCAAATAGGTCGGGATCCTTGGGTGGGATGTGGCAACACTCACAGGCTTTCAGATGGACTCATCAGACACCTAAATGACAGAGGCATCATAAACATCATGCACATCAGGGATCCAACAAACTCCACCTTCCTCCAACAGGCTTGGTCCAATGCCTAAACACTGGAGATCCCGGCTCAATGGTAGGACGAATGGATGCATTACACGGATGCTCTCACTCAAGCTCACATCAGGCTCACTGAAGGCCCCAATGAAATCATATGGGCCTTTGCCAAAAATGGAGCATATGCTCCGAAACTGGGTTATCTAAAACTCAATGAGCCTTGCTGTCCTTAGAACATCCATCCCTCATGGAAAGCATTATGGAAATTAAATCAGCCCCCCGATCTTGCCTGCTTATGTGGAACATCTTATTTGGCAAAATCCCTACAGGTACAAATCTCATGAAGAGATCATTTCACGGACCCTTCCGCTGTCACCTATGTCTTGCAGAGGAAGAAAGCACTGTTCATTTATTCCTGCACTGTACCATTACACTTCAGTTTTGGAACAACCTCACAAATCATTTCCCGCACTTGAAGAACTGGCAAGGCAATAATATTCTGGATGCATGGGAAAACTGGTTCCTAAATCACTCGGGGAAATCCCGTAACATACCTCTCCTCGTCTGCTGGGCCGTTTGGATCGCCCGGAATCAAGCTATCTTCAACCAAAAGGCCCCACACTGGCCCTCTATCCTTCAACACACTATTGCTGATTATAACTTGATACCTGACGAGGATTCCTCTGCCCCTCCACGTATCATTAGACAGTTAGATCTCGATAAAACAAAACCATGGGCTTTCTTTGACGGCTCTACACAAGATGTGGGATGCGGTGGAGGAGCCATTCTCTATCTCAGCGACTCACATTGCTATAAGATTCAAATCAATTTAGGCAGAGGAACTAATAATTTTGCCGAACTTTGCACGGCGAAACACATCATTCACTTTTCTATCCAAAAACATTGCAGACACCTCCAGCTGTTTGGAGACTCTAAACTTGTGTGCAATTGGCTGAATGATGCATCTCAATGTCATGCATTTTCATTGAGGCACATATTAGATGAAACAAAAAGATTGACAACTTCCTTTGAATCATTTGTGTGTCATCACATCTACAGGGAACAGAACACCATCGCAGATCAACTCTCCAAAGAGGCAGCGCACAGACAAGGAAACAATTGGTTGATACAGGAGGAGATCGATGGCATTTACTACCAACATTATCACAGACCTTTTGACAATCATATGGGAGATGGGCTTTAGAGCCCACTTTAGTATATTTTGTTTATAGTTTGTACATATATCTATTGTCTAGTTTTTGAGTATAGCACTATACTTTCTTTTGTTACTTACAACATTATACATGGCTCTCTGCATAGAGCATGGCTATAAATCTGAACTCTCACATTACACAGTTTTGGTATGCTCCCTGCGTGGAGACAAATTATGTTTATTTTGTTTATCTCTTCCAACAGTCAAAAGACTCGTCAGGCTCAACTGCCTATATATTGAATGCTTCGGCATATACAAAATGTAATTTCTTAACTATAATAGAAATTACGACTTTTTCCCAGGGGAAAAAAAAAACTATATATAAAAGTATACTACAAAAATAACAAGAATAAGCAAAGTTAACAAATTATGAAAAGGAATAAAATAAGAAAGAGTTAAATTAAGAGAAATACTAAATTAAGTAAAACTTAAAATAAAGAAATAAAAGTTGCATGTTGACACATGGAATGTGTGCATGCGTACCCTTTTCCATTTTTTTGTCTATTTAATGGATGATAAAGAGGATGAGATTCATCCATTCCTTCATCCATTCTCTTGGGAGAAAAGTGTTGTGAAACAAAGGATTCTCTGGCAGTAGTACGTTGATTGAGGGCTCGAGGGTGGCCAGTTGTAGTAAGATTATGTGCAGCTGAACCTATGGTTGGGTGGAGAGTCATCCCCAAAGTTTTGTTTCGGTTAGCAGGATTCAAATATCATTTAATTCCGGAATCACAAGTAGGGAATATCATCACTACAGGTAAGTTTTCTTTGCTCATATTTTTCGAATTTCTATGCTACTTAGTTGAATAGTTGTGTGTTGATTATAAGTCATGTAATTGATCTAATTAGTTGTATATTTAAATTGTGCATTGTTACATCTTTGACAATCTTACAGGGCACTAAAAATTAAAATATTTCTTGAAGAGAATGTGTTGCCATCAACTTACAGTTGTTGGTTAAGTTGGGGATTGAATATAAGAAAATTCACTACATGTAAAAATGATTACATTTTATACAAAGATGAATATTGACACAAGGTAGAATGCTTATATGCAAAGAGAGGAGATATAGTACAAATGTATAAGGTCCTACAATTCCAAAGAAAGTTTTACGTCACATGCCAATTATACCTAGACTTCAACGGATGTTCTGTTGCAATTCACTTGCACAATTGATGGAATGATATGCAAAGAATAGGAGTAAAGATGGATTTATGTGAATTCTAGTCAACTCCAAAGCATTGAAACAAATTGACGAAAAATGGCCAAGAAAATTCAAAGATGAACCCCGTAGTATTAGGTTTGGTCTTGTGATTGATGGAGTGTGTCCATTCTCTTTCATGAGCTCAAAATATAGTGTTTGGCCAGTCATATTGATACTATACAATATTCCCCCATGGATGAGTCTTAGAAAGGAGCACCTTATGCTAACTCTCATTGTTCCAGGAAAACATCAAGTTAAAAACATGGATGTTTATCTTGCTCATTTTATTGATGAGATGCAACTACTATGGACAGGCATAAGAATTTATGACATATCACATCCTCCATCAAATAGGTCCTTCATCTTGTATGGTGTGTCATGTAGGACTATTCATCATTTCCCAGGACTTGGTGTTTGTTCCAGCAAGCTAGTTTTTTTTACATATTTACACTCATAATTTATTCTCATCCCAACTTTCATACTTAGTTTTAGACTATTGTTTTGATGTTATTAACCTTACTTATTGAATTGCAAGGATTCGAAAAAAGGGGATATTTGCATGTCTAAGATGTGCAAAATAATTTCAAGGGCGGTATTCTAAATATCTACATAAATTTATTTATGCAAATATCATGGTTTTTTTATCACTGGATCATAGGTTTAGAAACCACCATAAGAATCAATTTGAAGGAAACGTTGAAAATAAAGGCCTTCCCATGCTTATGGGTCAAGCTGATTGGCTTAAGAAGTATGATGATGCTATGTTGAAAGCTTGGCAATATATATATATATATTTTATGGTGGTGATCCTATTGAAGAACCATAACAAATTGTAATTAAGATGCCATCAGGGACGAAAAGGAAATCCATATTTTATGAGTTCCCATACTGGAAGGATCTATTAATATCTCACTTATTATATCTTATGCACATCTTAAAAAATGTCCCAGATTCAATATTTCGACATATAGTAGGCAAAGAGAAGGACAACTTGTCTTCGAGGAGAGATATTTATCTTTCATATACCAAATTTGATAGAAAACATTTGTAGCCAAATAGGGAAAATGAAAAATATGTACAAGCTCCATGGATTTTGAAAAAGTAAGAGTTAGACCAACTAAAAAAATGTCATACATTCAATAAGGACAACTACTAGCTATGGGTCATCATTAGATAAAGCTTTTACAATTGAGGGACACATCGCAAGATTTAAAACACATGATTTTCATAATTTTATGAAGGTATTATATATCATCATTTAACGTTTAATGCTAAAATTGATTAGGTATTAAATATATTTTGATGTCTTATTGTGTGACAAAAATAACTAATGACCTTTGAAAAATGTGTTTGACAACATATCATGCCCTTGAAAATTAGAGGGGATTCATGTCTTACCGTTGAATTAAGGAATGGCATAAGTCGATTGTCCACATTTGAAAAGTATGTGGTATGGAATGTTCATGCATGAGAGACACAGGGATATTATATTGCATTTTAATTTTTTCCTAAAGGTTCATACTAATTTATTGATCTTATATTAGGTGGGTGACATCCAAGGAGATCCACAAATGTCAAGTGCCAAAATGGAAGAAGAAAATTGCATAAATTGTATGTGTATTTGAGAAGTAGCTCCCTAGAATTTTCATGGACATACAAGTCCATTTACTTATACACCTATTCGATGACATTGAATTGGTAGGTGTCGTATGGACGATATGGATGTGTCTTTGAGAGGCATATGAAACTCTACAAATGTATGTTTGAAAAAAGGAAAATCTAGAGGGTTGTGATGAGCCTAGGTATTGTAACAAGAATGCTGCAACTCCCAGGGCTACCAACTTTACTTATCAACTCGGGGTTTGTACAAACTTGGAGGTGACAGTGCTATATGCACAAGTAAAAGTGAAGGTCCTTCTTGTTGTCACTGCTCATCTGGCAAGAGACCCCAGGGGTTCCAAGCTAGACTTCTATAGGGTTAGAAGAAGCTTAGTTCTTTGATGGAAGAAGAGAAATCTATTCTAAGAGAGAGCTACTCTGCTACAGTAATGAAGAAAAAAACATGTAATGCTAAACCACACCATAACATAACTAACCATATAAACAACTATGCTAAATAGAATTGCTATATCAACACTAACCTAATGCTGCTATCTAAGTTGTAGAGTTAAAGAGCATTAAACTATACTAAAGTGTAAGCAAAGGAACTACACTAAATTTGTTTTCAAGCGGAAGAGCAGTCGGAGATCGAAATTGGTGAAAGGAGGACGTAAGGATGCAGTAGTGCATAGGGAAGGTTGGATTGATCAATGACCAGAAGATGGATGGTGGAGATCTTATTGTGGGGGCTTAAGCGAATAGATGGATGAACAGGGTTAACGAACATGATGAACGACAGAGATCTTATTGCGGCCAATTTAGTGAATAGGTGAACGAAGTAGATGAACGACAGAGGTCTTATTGCAAGGAATTAAGTGAATGGATGGATGAACAGGGTAATGAAGCAGATGAACAGTGGAGATATTATCGTGAGGAATCAAGTGAATGGATGCACAAACATGGCAACAAAGTAGATGAACGTCGGAGATCATATCGCGGGAAGTTTAGTGACTAGATGAACGAACATGGTTAATAGGAGATGAATGGAAGAGATCTTATCGTGGAGATTAAGTCAATAGATGGATGAATAGGATTAATTAGAGGATGGACAACAGAGATCGTATCGCAGAAAGAAAATGTGCGGAAATGATGGAGTGGGTTTCGAAAGCGATAAGTAGTTTCTCATGTGCCCTCAAAGCTGTAAGTTGTATTTATGAATTTCACACGATTAGCCTAACTGAGCGACGCGTAGCATGAGAAAACCACTTTTCTCACATGCTCTCGGGTGGATAACAGTCGTGCAAGAATCCACGCGAGATTGCGCGATAGCCGTCAAATCAGGCTAGACAGATCAACGATGGAGATCGGCCACGAATCAGGTAAGGCAGATCGATGGTGGGGGTTTAAAGCACATAAAGTGTTTAGGTGATATGATAACTATCAAATCAGGTGAGATGGATTGACGGTGGAGATTTAAAGCGCATAAAATAGGTGGAAGACTTCACGTGAGGTGGAAGTTGGTTAAACTAATGAATCAGATGGTGATTGGGTAGGTTTGTTGTGGATCAGATAGTAAGGGGATTATGCATGAAGAACATTCTAAAGGAGGTTTCAAATGAAAATGATAGAAAAACCAGTGAGGGTGAACAAGTAACTGCATCAAACAACAAACTTGATAGCTCATGCGAGAACTAGAAACCTGTGATTTTGGGGTTGCTGAAGGGTCTCTTCCTCAAGTCATGGTCCCAGAGGGAGGAGATGCGGTCGAGACACACGCATAGAACCTTATGGTGATATTTTTCTCCTAGCTAACATACTAATTGAAAGAAGGCACATTGGAGGTAAACTAAAGCACAACCGATCTACTCTACACTATTGTAAGAAGAATGCATCTACTTAAGCAAATTAAGAAAGAACCATAAATCATCTACGCTATACTGCTGTAATGAAAATGCAGCTACTTAAGCAAATGAACAGAAAACCAGGAAGCTACTTAAGCAAATGAATAGAACCAGGAATCTATGCTAGCATGCATGTATAATAAAGAGGAGCTTTGGCTGCTCGGGTTGGGCCCTAACCCAAGAGCTTCAGCCCTTTGAGTTAACTCAGTGTTGGCTCAAACCAGAACTCATATTTATTATAAAAACCATGGATTACATAATAAACTGTCACAAGTCTTGCAACTCAAAAATAAAGTAGAGTTTTACATTAAGAATCTGAATCCTATGGAGGTCTTAAGCCTATCTACTTATACATCTGAAGTCCCCAATGATTTCCTTCCAAATTAGGGAGGCTTGGCTCCCCACTCAAGACAAACTGGTTTTTGTCCTTTTCACTTGCTTGGCTGTCTTCTAGTCCTCATGATTTGGTTGTTTTCACTCCGAGCTGATGGAGGAATATCTGAATGGAGGGGTAGTAAACGAGGAGGATTTACCTCCTATAATTCCTCTCCCTTGTCCCATTTGATTTTTGACCAAGGTATTTGCCATAGTTTCTTGATTTTATCCTTTATTCCTGCATTACATGCACATTAGACCACAAAGCAAAATATCCAACTCTAACTCATGTCATAAACAAAATATAATCAAAAGTATGCAATAAGTTGTGAGAATAGTTGGTTTAACTAAGCTAGGAGGTGAATTATGGCCAATTAAGGTCCATATAATTACCCAATGATGAGTCTCATCATCACCCCCTACTAAAAGTGTTGCTCATCCTCTGAGAAACTTAGTCAATGTCCATGTCCTTCATGGCTCTGGTAGCCTCTTTGACATGCCATGCTTCTGCTGTGGTCTCTTCTTCTTGTTTATAGAAGTCTACTTTCCTTTCTACTTCTTCCCACTGCCTCTTTTCCTCTTCTTCTTTTCTCCCTTATAGAATCCCTAGGAGTAGTGGTGGACTGAGTTTTATGCCTATCCAATTGACCTTCAACCTTTGCATTGATTTCTTATACATAGGTGTCCTATTGAGTGCCTCTCTCAACCTTTGAGGGGAGTGATATTCTCTGATCTTCAAGCTGTGTGGCAATGTTTTCCATCTCCTTTAGCATGCATGTATAATATCATCTCCTAGCAGCCTAAACATATCCTCAAAATGTGAAATTTCTTGCTCTTGGGCAACAAGATATCTAGGTGCTAGCTGAGGATCATTTACAATTAGATTATGGGTGCTGATTAGGGCCATGGGATTTGATTGTTCAACTCTGATGAAAAGAGGTTCATTTTGCTCTCTGGCCAATATTCTTTTCATCTCTGTAGCCCTTGACATCTCATGGTACATCGATGATACCAAAGCAATTAATTGTATATCTACTAGCTCTGCATTAGGATCCCAAATATTCATGTTTGTGAGGGCCATGTTGTGCAAGTAAAACTTAGCCATTTTGGCCCTATCCTCTAATGCACTTTGATCCCAAAGATCAATAAACTACCTGCAGTCCTAAAATGGCATGGTGCCCCTTTGTGCTAGTTTTTTAATATGAAATCGCAACCATTTTTCTCTAAGGTAAAGAGCATAGGATTTAGTTGGCATCCTACACTGGATGGCCTCCAAGGAGAGGCTGGCCATACATGCTAGTTGGTTTTCCTTTTCCTGTAGCTGTCCTCTCAGGGGCCTCTGGAGACACCCTAGGTGACTCCTTGTGTTCTTACCCTTCTATTTCAACGCATTCTTCCTCTCTGACAAAAGGACTAACATCATAGATGAGGGTTTTGATGTCATCCTCTGCTGGCAAGTCTCTGAAGACTGACCATTTTATAGGGATCCTGACATTTTGGAGGGCATCCTCAATGAGGATTTTGATCAAACCATGGTAAGCCAACTGTTGGGAATTCCCTTTCTTTACTTTGTTTTTGGAGTCTATGAGTGATTGCATCAAGAAATAGGGTATGGTGAGTCTTTGGTGAATTGGTGTTTCTACCCCAAATCTTAGTTCTTCAAGCATCCTAAAATGGTAGCCATAAGCAACACTGTATCTACCCTCACATGAGATGTATTTGATGAGTTGGTAGCCTACCTCAATCCATGGGTATGGCAGACTGTCCCTCTTTACTCCATTTTTATCCTTTGTGGGTTCACCTATTAAACCCTCCTATCATATTTCTTGTGGGGCTTGAGGAGGAAATGAAAGGTGTGACATAAAAATTTTAAATTCAGGAGAAAACAATGTTTCCTGTGTATGTAATCCAATAGCTTTTAGAGCACTTCTAGTTCATTTGCTTGTAAATGGGGATGGATTTTTAGATCCTACCTCTTTAGAATGGTGATATTCCCTTTTAAACCCTTCTCTGCCTATCCTGTAGACTGCCTCTATAGACTATTTCTATAGGAATTCCTGTGCATGCTCCTGTAGAAATTCTCTTGCAGAACAATGGATCCTTGCTTCAAATGGGTGGCTAGAGTTATGAGAGCCACTTGAGTGAGGGATTTTCAAGGAGGTGGAATGCATGAATGCATGCAAACAATGTTTTATTTCCCTTTATACCACCTCATCATTCTGTTGGGCATGGAATCCCACCCAAGGCATGATTTGTGGCTCAAAGGCCAAATTTTGACCCAATATTACTGTAAAGACTTCGCAAATTGTGGGTAGGGAGCACGAAATGTATGATAGAGTCACAGGGTTGTCTGCCCTAGTTTTTTAATGTAACGTCGGCTGGATAGACCTACCCATGGTCCATGGACCATGGGTAGGAATGGAATAGAGTGAGGCTCTAAGTGTAAAGAGAGATGGAATGGAATAGTAGAACAAGTCTAAGAGATTGAGTCGCAAGGGTAAAGTGTGTCTTTGGGTCGTAGAGTAGGAGAAGGCTCTGCAGCTGAGTGCACAAAGGCCTAGTAGTTCGCATCTGAGTGCATGAACCAATGCAGCTAAGTGTGCAGGGCGGAGTCGAGTTTGTAAGCGAGGAAGGAATTAATAAAGAGAAGTTTTACCATAATTCTGTGTATCTGTTCTTGGGTTAATGCATGTTTGATATAAATTGCAATATATTGTTTATTTACTATGCACACCTGTATGAATGATTTATGTTGTTAAGTATAATTTAAAGCACACAAGTAGGCTAAAATAATCAACTAACATTGGAATACTAGTAAGGACTTGGGTAATAACAGTGTTCGGCCCCCAAGTAGGGTTGCGCAAAGGCAAAATCTCATGATGCGAGGTATGGGAAAGTGCATGTAACGATGTGCATGCAGGGTCAAACCGTGGACCACTTGAAATCATCAGAAATCTCCAGGGTGCAAAAACTTGGTTCTAGCACCCTTCCATACTACTTCAGGTGAGACCTCAGTCCATGCTCCATAGACTATTGATAAAAGGGCCAGTAGTACCATGATTTGTTTGGATAAATTAACTCTAAACCTAGGTTAGGCCCCCATAAGCAAACAAATGGTTTTGTTGTCGGGATTGGGATCTGCATAAGAGATGTTTGATGTCGTGTTATTAGAATCCGACAAAGAAAGAAGTTAAAGAGTGGTTGGACAGAAATATTCACGAGTTTGCGGCGTAGGAAAACAAGAAGCCACAGTTATCAAAAGAAGAGTGGTTAGCTTGCTACTTATATACGAAAATCCATGAAATTTTCTTCACATCCTTCCCCTTTGAGCTGTATGAGTGGATCACGAAGCTATCAGATAGCTAAGGAAGGTGTAGGCTTGACAAACCTATTGTGTGGACTCCAGAGTTGGTGTGCAGACTAGAAGCATCAAAAGATAAGATCACACGCTATGGACCATTGGCTTGATTGAATTATAGGAGGGTTTATCACCGAGTTCATGGTAGATACTTTAGTCATCTATAGTGAGGAAAAACGACGCTTCCTCAAAGGACCGCGAGGTAAGTACGTTAAATATTTGAACACTTGGATTAAGACGCTACTATGTGAAAAGTAGGTTATGCAAATAAAATGATGTTTGGAGCTATGTGAAGTGGGAGGATCTATAGAAACGAAGGTAGCGAAGAATTAGAGACTAGTCCCTCAATTTCACCTCTACGGGAGAGTGAGGAGGAACTCGCGAAAGTTTCACCAAGAAGTGTGATCAGTCTGATAAGGCAGCAAATTCCGCGCATACTGCCCCCACCTTCACCACCACCAGTTTCACCATCTTCAACCCCATATTCGCCCACACCACCTTCGCCACCACCATAGTTCAATATGGCGAGCGTGATAAGGTTGCTGGTGTTCAAAGGAGTAGGGAACGAAGATCCAGACCAATTTTGGTTCGTGGAAAAGGATGTATGGGAAGCACAGGGAATCACAGACGATAATATAAAGAAAGCAACGCTATTCAGTGCCTTGTAAGATCGCGCACTGATGTGGTACATTAAGAATTCCAATGACAATCCAAATGCAGGGATCACGGACATCCAAGCCGCGCTAAATAGGGAATTTAGCAGGACAAAATCAGAGACACAGTCGATTATTGGATTTAAGGAGATCGTGATGCTTCAAGGTGAGATCCCTTGGGAGCTAGATCAAATATTGTATGGTTTGTGAAGCCAATATGACCTTGATGGATGGGCAACACTGTGCTTGGTTTGTAGTGTCACTAACGCCGAATCTAAGGAATGCATTGTCATAGCAGAAGCTATCCACTAAGGTCAAGGCCTTGGAAATTGCAATGAGACTGCACGAGACCCCGCAACAATATTCTAACCTAGGAGTCCAACAGATCCACACGCAGTTGAAAAACTTATGCCTTGAAATGCAAATTTTGAAACAAGATAGGATGGCTTGCCCAGAAGTGCGTGAGGAAGTATGGTGCATAAAATGCAAAGGATAGGGACATGACAAGGACCGTTGTCTAGTATTCATGAACTACTTGGCAGAAGGAGGACCAATGCCATTGACACTAAAGGCACAAGCAGGGTTGAGCGTGGCGCCTGCATTATGGTGCATGATTTTTCAAATAGGAGAAAAGCATGCTACAGATAACTCCTATCTATTACAGAAGTATACGCAGAGTTCCCAACAGTTGTTCTGCAATTTTTGGAGGTCCGTAGGCCATGATGAGCACACCTGTAGAAGTTATGAACTAATGATGGATCACACTCCTACTTACAGATATTAGACCGAAACACGGACCCTCGATCAAAATGCAGGGACGACGTGCACTGGATTTCAGGGGTGTGGGAGAGGTCGAGGTGGAATGGGACTAAGAAGAGGTCACAGACAGCTGATCTATTACAATTGTGGAGGGTTAGGGAATTATGCTTGTGATTGTACAAATCCAACGAGGCCATCATGCTTATATTGTACCCAGTTTGATCATGAGATAGAGGACTGTCCCAAGTTGATAGCAAGGTTTCATGATAAAGGAGTGCTCCAACCTCCCCCGACTCAAAACCTATAAATGATGAGGTCTGAGCTGCACAAGGAAGACCCGAATTTAAATATCGTGCTCTGAAGTGGTATTACGATAGGAGATGACAAAGGCAAGCAACCCGAGGAGAGTGCCTGGGTTCACAAGGCTCTAATAAAGGAACCAAAATTTGATTTGGAGTGTGATAAGGATGTTGAAAATAGCAACAAGAAATGCTATAAATAGAAATGCTATAAATAGCATTGCTATAAATAACATCTCAAGTACCAATGTTGGAAATAGAAACAAGGAATGATAAAATAGAAATGCTAAAATTAAAATTGCTATAAATAGAATTTCGAGATAGATTCCAATTTTAGTTAGTACCTGAACCAAAATTGAGAATTAAAATTCGAATTTGATCTTAGCAGCTATTTGAAAAATAATTAATTAATTCATCTTGAGTTAATTAGTTGGAGAAGATCAAACATGAAGCCTATGTGAAGACATGCAACAATTATCCCTTTGATTGAGGAACTTATCCCTTGATTAAGGATATCAGGATGAGTTGTACCTTGAGTTGTAATTAGTTAGCTCAATTAACTATGTTAAGTCCAGTTAGATTAGTTCCAACAGTTTGTGGAATTGATTTTGAGTTCAGTTAGTTAATGCATGCATGCATGTAACTACTGTACTTTAGATAACTGAATATTTTCTCATAAATAATTCATGCATGTCAGTTTAGTCAGAGATCTAGTTGAGATCAGAGGAAGGGACAATGTACTATAAGTTGGAGGAATTTTCCTATATAGGAAACTCATCAATGTAGAAGGAATTATTTCCTTCAGGATTGCTTAGTTATTTCTGAGTTTGGTGTGTTGTGTGAGAGGTGAATTCACACAGGTGGCAGCCAGAGGACCCAGGAGAAACTGCGCAAGGAAATAGGAGGCTTGGAGGACTAAAGGAAGGCATATGTGTTGTCTATTCTGTCTATGAGCAACACTAAGGGATTGTACTAAGAGCTGAACAGCTTGTGAGCTAAAGCTTTGTGTAATCTGAAGATATTTCCACTTGTATGATAATACAAATAGCGGGGTTTTTAGCTGAGGCTTTCCCCAGAGCATTCTTCTGTGTTCATGTGTGATTGATTTCTCATTCTCTGTTATATGCATTCTATTTGATCTTGCTCAAAATCGATTAAGCTTCCGCAAGTTTGTTTGTAGAAGTAGATCAAGTATTTTGCATTATCAGGTGATCTATAGTAGGAATTTCTACATGGTATGAGAGCTAGCTGATATATAGAGAAATTTCTACATGGTATCAGAGCAAAGGTGATCAAAGTAGAGAACAATATACAAAGAAGTTCGAAGTTTGAAGTTTGAAGTTCCTGATTATAGAAATTGAATTCTTATCACATCTCAAGTTTCACCAACGACGTTCAACAGTTTGAGACTCAAGTATGCCTTAGATGGTAGCTCGAATTATATAGGCTGAAAGGATCGCATGGAAGCAGTATTAGAGGACAATGGTTTGAAGGACTTCATTGATCAAGAAGTCCCTAAGCCAACAGCTGATAATGCCCAAGAATTAGCAAAATGGAAGAAATGTGTGGCTAGAGTGAGGAGGATTCTTCTGGAGGGAGTTCGAGACCACATTGTCTCAAGTTTCCATGGGAAGGAGACACCGTTTTCAATGTGGAAAACATTGAAGGATCTATATCAGAACATCAACGATCAGAGAAAGTTGGTGCTGAAAGACAAGCTTCAGAAATCAAGTGTGAAAAGGGCGACACAATATCTACATATCTGAACAAGCTCACCACCTGCAGGGATGAGCTTGGAAGTGTAGGAATCACGACAGCGATGATGACATGGTGAGTCTTGCTCTCCTTGGTCTTCCTAAGAGCTGGCATAACTACCAAGACTCAGTAAATTGAAGAGAGAAACTGCCAGATTGGGAACAACTTTGGTTGGATCTAATGCAAGAGGAGATAAGGAGAAGCACTAGAAATGGTTCTTCATCCAAGGAGGATAAAGAAAATTATTCCTTAGCGAGTAAGGAAAAGAAGGGGAAGGAGAAGGATTCTCATCCCAAAATGAGTTCTTCCCATGGTGGGAAGAATATTGACAAATCTAAAGTGCAATGCTTTCATTGTCATGAGGTGGGCCATTATGCAACAAATTGTCCATTGAAGAAATCCAAGATGGGATCCAAGGAAGGATCTGAAGGTGAGGCATTGGACTCTTAGTTCTAATTAGATTTTACCCTCATCGCATGCATGGTTTCATTGATGATGGGTTGTGGTTGGTTTCTTGACATTGGAGCCTCATTCCACATGACCGGCAATAAGAGTCTATTCAGTACCTTGGAGGAGAAAGACCTCAAGATACTCATAGCGATGGGTAATGATGAAAAGTATAGTGTTTCAGGTGTGGGCGCGGTTTCTTTTTAGAGGGAGCATGTAGCTCGCATTACCTTGAAAGATGTGAAGTATGTGCCAGGACTAAAGAAGAACTTGGTATCGACCGTGATGTTGGAAGACAAAGGCTATTGTCATACGGAAAGAGTTATTTTTGCTGACAAAACTAACCTCCCTAGGAGTCTAAGATTCTCTAGTGACAAACAAGACAATTAAGAGCAATCCTTCTCTAAACATACATTATTCTATGAGAAACCAAGTGTTTTTCGATCCTACCTCAAGTCCAACGCTTGTTGCAGCAGTACAGCCTCGTCGATCCAGATGAGCTCCTCCTTCACTTTGAAACCTGCATACACTAACAATCAAACGATTACATAACACCTGAATATTCCATAAAACAAAGCATATTCAACATATAGACCAAGGAGTATATGAAACAATTCATTAACAACAAATCATTGAGAAGAATGGACTTATTTGTATTAAGGAAACAAAAAAGAAACCATTACAACCTGAGCCTTGGTGTTGTGCAAGTTCCTCCCAGGGTCCAGCAAGAGTTTTCCTCTACTTTGACAAGCTCACCCACTTCCAAATGAAACAAGAAAGGATGGTAATCTCTCCTCACAAGCTTACAATGGAAGTCCTAATTCCAGCAGCATCTACCCTTTGGAATGTTCAGCTTTCAACCTCCCCTCCTCTGGGCCCAATGCCTGTATTTATAGTATTCTAGAGGAGGTTATTCAGTTCCAACATCAATGGGATACTCCCTCTTTTGGATGGGGTAGCTCCTCTCTTGATGGGATAAGGTCCTCTATCATAGGGATGCATGAACCATCTGGAGGCGCTCAATACACGTCAAAAACTCTTCTAGAAGGCTCTAGAAGTGACCACAAGTAACTTTTTAAAGATGAAACTCGCGCCTTTTGACCTTTACAGGGGTACGCACCCAACCTTTAGCTTACAGAGCGTACAAGTACGCAGGTATAATGTATTTGGAGTGCGTACACGCAGGCAAGGTAGAGAGAACCTGCGTACCCAGAGATAAACATGTTTTCAAGTGACTTTCTCTCTCTTTGAAGTTTTGACATGAAGAGCAGAGGTATGGGGCTTGACAGAGAGGACAATGTGGCTATTGATGAGGCCATATAGACTGCAGATAGTCAAGGTGACAAATTTCAGTGTAACAGCAACGTAGTTTGATGTTGCAGCAACACTGTTAGAATTTCTGATAATTCAAAACAAAACTGATAATTTCATAGCGGAAATAACAAAAAAAAAAATGTTTGCGGAATACAGTGTTACGGCAACGCGAAACTGGTGTAACAACAACACAGTTTCGTCAGTCGTTGTTCTTGGTGTTGCAGCAACGTAATTTCGTTAGTTTCCGATCTTGGTGTTGCAGCAACGCGTTTTGACGTCAAGTCACTTTTGACTTACGGTGTAACAACAACGTGTAACGATTGACTTCAAGTCACTTTTTGACTTACGGTGTAACAGCAACGTAAGACGATTGACGCTTGGTGTAACAACAACGTAAAACGATTGACGTCAAGTAACTTTTAGACTTACGGTGCAATCAACAACGTGTTTTGACGCTTGGTGTAACAGCAACAGAAAATTAACTTGTATTCATCAACAGTAAACAAGCTGATACAAATTCGTCTTCCTCTTGACAGAGGGATAACAACAGGAACACTTCAGTTCCAGAAACCAATTTTCTCTATCTCGGAAAATTGCAGGTTCAGCACTGCTGTGCGTTTACAGAAGAGACTCTATTGTTCTTCTAACCTTCTCTTTTTAAAAAAATAGAACTGCTGTTCATTCTCTTTGAAAAACAGAACTGATGTTCATTACATTTATAGGAAAAAACATATCTGAGTTTAAACAGTAAAATAATCAAAATATCTTCTAACACTTATCTGCGTATTGAATACAGCAAGCGGTGATGCCTTTCTCAAGAAATCAAGTCGGCGGTTGCAGGGGAATTCAATTCTGAGAATTTAATGCTCATCAATGTGCAAAATATCAGGATCAACATTGCGGCATCGAACAATCTGAAATATCTACGGAAATCAAATTTCTGTCCAGCTGTTATGTGTTGCAGTTGGAATTAAATTCCAACACTCCCCCTTAATTTCAACTGCTGCATACCCAGGCATTTCCTGAAATGATCAAAACTTTTCTTTGCTAATGCTTTTGTCAAGATGTCAGCTAGCTAATCCTCTGTTCTGCAGTGCTGCAAAACAATCTCACCATTGTTAACCAATTCACGTATGAAATGAAATTTGGTATCTATGTGCTTTGTTCTTTTATGAAAAACAGAGTTTTTAGACAAAGCTATTGCTGAGCTATTGTCACAGTAAATGGTTGTGCCATTTTCTTGTTCATGACACAAATCTCTGAGAACTCTTCTCATCCACACTGCTTGGCATGCCGCTGTTGTTGCTGCCACATACTCTGCCTCTACTGTTGACAAAGACACAATTGGTTGCTTCTTGGAAGCCCATGAGATGGCTCCCAATCCCATATGAAACACATATCCTGATGTGCTTTTTCTATCATCAACACTTCCATCCCAATCATTGTCCGTGTAACCTGTGAACATGAAACTTTTAGAAGAGGAGTATAAAATACCAAACCCCTTCGTTCCATTTACATACCTTAGAATCCTCTTGGCTGCCTGCCAATGAGTCTCTTTCGGTCTTTTCATAAATCTGGAGATTAAACTCACAGCATGCATAATGTCTGGTCTAGTTGCAGTCAAATACATAAGGCTGCCAACTATGCTCTTTTACAATTTTGGATCAAAATCCTTGTTGCTGTCTTCTTTGGTCAATTTCAATCCCACTACAGTTGGAGTCACAACTGCTTTGTTGTTCTACATGTTAAATCTCTTCAACATTGCTTCTACATATTTATCTTGAGAAATGAAAACACCATTTTCACTTTGGTCTACTTCAATTCCAAGAAAATATCTTAAGAAGCCCAAGTCAGTCATTTCAAATTCATTTTTCATGACTGCTTTAAAATTAGCAATGAGAGAAGTATCATTGCTAGTAAAAATCAAATCATCTACATATAAAACAACAATAATAATCTTACCGTCATTCTCTTTTATGTAGAGTGTGGGTTCACCATCACACTTAGCAAACCCATTCTCAATCAGATAAGCATCTATTCTGTTGTACCATGCTCTTGGAGCTTGCTTCAGCCCATAAAGAGCCTTCTTCAGTCATTGCAAACTTTATGCTCTTGGCCATCAACTTCATAACCTGGATGGTTGTTCAAACATAAACCTCTTTTTTTAACACTCCATTCCAGGAATGCAGATTTAACATCCATCTGGTTAAATCTTCCTTTGTGTGTGCTGCAATCTAGGACAACATTGTTTTGACGTTTCCATTCCTTGCTACTAGGTGCAAAGGTTCATCATAGTTTCTGCCTGTTGTTGCGTGTAGCCCTTCACAACAAGTCTTGGCTTTGGCCTTTCATCTTGCTTCAGCATTGCTTTTGGTCTTATAGACCCACTTAACTCCAATGGCATCTTTTCCTTCAGGGAGGTCCACTAACTCCCATGTTTTACACTTTTCAATTGCACCAATTTCTTCATTCATTGCTTCAATCCATTTATCTTCATTTACAACATCTTCAAAATGAACTGGGTCATCAACATGACAATACAAAGCAAATAATGAATTCAGACCAGTATTGTTACTTACCTATCCTTGTTCATAAATCTCATTCAGATTTCTGAATCTTGGTCTTCTTGGTGTGCGTGGAGTTCCATCCGAACTTGAGGGTATTTCTGATCCCTGTGGTGTGCTTGAAGAAGCACTTCCTTGACTTCTTAAGGCTGTTCGAATTCCAGCTTGTGGTGTGGTTTGTTGAACTTGCTGTGGTGGAGGAGGAACCACCAAGGAAGGATTATTTGCTGTTGTTCCTTCCTGTTCTTCTTCATGAGACACAATTGTCTTCACATTCACTGTTTTTTCTAAGCTTCCATCCCAAGCTTCATCTTCAATGAACTGCACCTCTGCTTACTATCAATTTCTTAGTGGATGGATTATAGAGTTTGTATGCTTTTGACTCATCACAATAGCCAACAAATACACACTTCTCCCCCTTACTATCAAGCTTTTTCCTTAGCTGATTCGGTACATGTGCATAAGCTACACAACCGAATACTCTCATGTGAGTGACAGTTTGCTTTTGACCACTCCATGCTTCTTCTAGTATTTTATTCATGACAACTTTAGTTGGGCATCTATTCAAGATGTAAACTGTGCAAGTGACAGCTTCTGCCTAATACTCATGAGGCAAGTGCTTTGCCTTCAACATACTTCTAATCATGTCAAGAATGGTCATATTCTTTCTTTCGGCAACACCGCTTTGCTGAGGTGTATACCTTGTGGTGAACTGCTTTTGTATGCCATTCTCTCTGCAAAAACGCAGAAAGTCTTGGGAGATGTATTCTCCTCCTCTATCTGTTCTGAGCACTTTGATGTAATGCACAGACTGCTTCTCAACAAGAGTTTTGAAGTGGCGGAATTTCTCAAACACTTCACTCTTCTGTTTCAGCATATACACCCATGTCTTTCTGGTGTAATCATCAATGAAAGTTAAAACATATCTATTTCCGGCAAATGATGGTATTTGCATTGGTCCACACACATCAGAGTGAACAATTTCCAAGGGTGCTTTTGCCCTTATACTCTTTCCTGATGGAAAGCTTTCTTTGTGTTGCTTGCCCAAGATGCAGCCTTCACAAAGGCTGTCTGGTTTTTCAATCAATGGCAATCCTTTTACCATTCCTTTTCTGTGCAACAGATTCAAGCCTCCAAAATTGAGATGTCCAAATCTCAAGTGCCACAACCAATTTTCATCTTTCACTTGTTCCTGAAAGACTTCTTGTGTTACAACTGCAATAGTTCTTCCTTCCTTCAAATCTGCCCTGAGTTTGAGAGGAAACATTCTATTGCTGGTCATTTTCACTTGTGTAATGATCTTCTTACTTGGAGGTATGTCTCTGATTGTACACGTATCATCTTTGAAGAACACATTGTAACCTTTGTCAATGAGCTGTCCAATGCTCAAAAGATTACATTTCAGACTAGGTACATAGTATACCTCTGGCACAATCATTTGTTCTCCATTTCTTGCTCGGATACTGACTCTGCCCTTACCCTTGACAGATATCTTATTATCAGTCCCTGTTGTTACCTCAGATTTCACATTTTCATCCAGAATGGAAAACATTGCAATATTTCCATTCATGTGATTACTACAACCTGAGTCTAAGAACCAAAAATCTTCTTGTTTGTCTTGTGCAACATGTTAACAGCACATTCTTTGAATTCTTATTTTCTTCATTTGCAAAATTAGCATTCTGCCTACTATTTATGTCATTTTGTTTTTTCCTACATTCATTTGCGTAGTGCCCATATTTCTTACAACAATGACATTGGACTTGGGATTTGTCATACCTTTGTCAATGAGCTTGTTGTTTTCTTGAACCTTCATCTTGGGTCTGATTGCAGCTCCTTCTGCTTGTGCTTGCAGGATAATATCTGCCTCTATTTTGGCTTCTTCCACAACCTCTGTTATTTACTCTGCCTCGACCTTTTCTTTGGCTGAAAGACATCTGAGTCTTGAATGCTTGCTCAAAAGAGGAATATGTTCCTCTACTCAGTCTGTGTTCATGAGACATAAGAGAAGCACTCAGTTCATCTACCATGAACTATGAGAGATCTTTTGTTTCTTCTATTGCTACTACAACAGCTTCAAACCTTGAGGGTAAACATCTCAAGATCTTCTCTATGATCCTTCTTTCTTCAAGAATTTCACCATGAGACCTTATCTGGGTTATTAAGCCAATAACCTGAGTGAAGAATGAACCTATTGTATCAGATTCCTTCATGCTGAGTTTTCAAAGTCTCTCCTCAACATCTGCAACTTTGCAGTCTTCACCTTCTCCATGCCTTGATAGGCAGTTTTGAGAATATCACATGCCTCTTTGGATTTTGTTGCTGCTGCAATCTGTGGAAAAACACTTTCATGTACTGATTGGAAGAGGAAAAAGAGGGCTTTGGCATCTTTCTTCTTGTCACTCTTCAACTGGTCTCTTTCTGCTACTGTCAAAGCAACCAATGTTGTTGCATCTGCAGGTTCAGCATATCCAGTTTCAACCAGCTCCCATATTCCTTGAGAAGCAAACAATACTTTCATTGTTATGGAACAATAACTGTGATTTTTCCCATTAAACTGAGGCAGCTGGGAATTTTTCAAACCTGTTCCAGCATCTGCCATCTTAACTCTGTATAGGTAAAGAAGAGATACTGACTGTAAAATTAAAAAAAAGCAAAAACTTTCTCTGCTGGAAAAAATCTGCTCAATAAGCTTCTTACAGCTCCTACAATGAAAAACAAACTCTGTTTTTGACTCACTGAGTGCCTAGACCAGCTCTGATATCATGTTAGAATTTTCTGTAAATTACATAACAGGCAGACAAAAAAAATGCAATGTTTTTAACACTTTGTTTTACACAGAAAATAGAAAATCACTTGCTGGAAACGGTGTTTCAGCAAAGCAGTTTGGTGTTGCAGCAATGTAGTGTGGTGTTGGAGCAACA
Organism: Pinus taeda; assembly: GCA_000404065.3. NCBI lineage: Eukaryota > Viridiplantae > Streptophyta > Pinopsida > Pinales > Pinaceae > Pinus > Pinus taeda. The sequence goes on along the minus strand of APFE030551775.1, from coordinate 151,097 downwards.
CTATTAGAATTTCTGATAATTCACAAAAAAACTGATAATTGCATAGCGGAAATAATAAAAAAATGTCTGCGGAATACGGTGTTACAGCAACGTGAAATTGGTGTAACAGCAACACAGTTTCGTCAGTTGTTGTTCTTGGTGTTACAGCAACGTAATTCCGTTAGTTGCTGATCTTGGTGTTGCAGCAACGCATTTTGACGTCAAGTCACTTTTTGAGTTACGGTGTAATGGCAACGTGCAACAATTGACGTCAAGTCACCTTTTGACGCTTGGTGTAACGACAACGTGCAACGATTGACGTCAAGTCACTTTTAGACTTACGGTGTAATAGCAACCTGATTTTGACGCTTGGTGTAACAGCAACAATAAACAAGCTAAACATTAAACTTGTATTCATAAATAGTAAACAAGCTGATACAAATTCGTCTTCCTCTTGACAGAGGGATAACAACAGGAACACTTTAGTTCCATAAACCAATTTTCTTTATCTCAGAAAATTGTAGGTTCAGCACTGCTGTGTGTTTACAGAAGAGACTCACTATTGTTCTTCTAACCTTCTCTCTTTAAAAATAGAAATGCTGTTCATTCTCTTAAAAAACAGAACTGTTGTTCATTACATTTATAGAGGAAAAAATATCTGAGTTTAAACAATAAAATAAGCAAAAATATCCTGTAACGCTTATCTGCATATTGAATGCAGAAGCGGTGATACCTTTCTCAAGAAAACAAGTCGGCGGTTGCAGGGGAATTAAATTCTGTGAATTTAATGCACATTAATGTGCAAAATATATGGAGCGACTTTGCGGCATCGAATAACCTGAAATATCTTCGGAAATCAGATTCCGGATCAGCAGTTATTGTGTTGCAGTTGGAATTAATTTCCAACAATTCCGAGTTAGTTGAGGAGTTTTTTAAATAAAAGTTTAGGGATAACTCCAACTCTCACTGACTTGGGAGGAGTTGAAGGCATCAACACTATCCAAAGCCCATCTTAATTATCGTTTGCAGGTACATGAAGACATGTTGGGTTCATTATGAAAAATAACATTACTCCACCTTTTAAGCACTTTATATAAACGAAAAATCTCTCTTGCATGCAAAGACAACATTATGTATTCATCTTTGTCGTCAGCAACGATATGCACAAAATCCAAACTAATAATACCTCAAAAAATCAGAAATTCAAACAATCTGAATCCCAGTTATATCAATATAATAATATGAGCTTTACCATACTTGCGAAAATGAGTTTTTCACAAAAACATTTATGAAATATTTAAGAAAGCAGAAGATGCATCTAAAGGATGATAAAATGTCTAAAATCTTGTGATAGATCATGTGCAATGATCAAAATCCTGTAGGATACTTCCAGAATAGCACGAAGTGTGTAGGGAAATATGAGCAACTTAACAGGCAAAGCAGTCCTGGATCAACGTGAGCAAAGGTGAGCAGTTAAGTTTCATGGTGTTCGATGAAGGTTGAAATAGGTGCTAAAGATATTCTGAGAATAATGACTATAGTTGGTAGATAGAAGATTGACATTACGTTTTGCTTGATTTTTCAAAAACCATCCGAAACATCATATGGCACCAAATCTCCTTGCAAGATGCCTTTCCCGAATCCGAATACATTGCATAATCTGATAATCAGCGAAATAAAGTAACCTACAACATAATAGCAACCCCTTTATATTTTGATTTTTGAATCTTATCGTAATGAAAATTGAGTCGCACTAACAAAAATATACAGGAAAACCAACAAGTGAAGTTTGAACAACGTTTTAGATATATACTTTGGAATGAAAAAAATGAAATCATCAATGATAAACATTTGAACATTTTGCTACTTGTGGAAAGTAAGACATAGCTCCTGCCTTTACCCAGTGAAGCTTATGTGAAACAGAAAAATTGGGGCTCATACTGAAATCATGTCAGTGAACTGTTAGGAAAACACAATTTCCAGAATAGGGCTAAACACACACAGAAATATGCATATGGAGATTCTTGTTAAAAAGGGCACCAAAATTGAAAATAAAAGCTTCTCCTAGATGTTCCACAAACAAAACTATAGTACACTTTCCACCTGAGTACCCAATTTAAGCTGAAGCTCTTTCAGTTGAGTGCATAGTTCCACCCGTTGATTCTCATATGCCTCTAGAAGATAATTTTTTCCACTAACTAATCGCTTGAGTTCAGCTAATTCTCTCTCCAATTTTTTCACACTTTCAAGGGTATCTTCATGTTTAGTCATTTCTCCATTTCTGTCCAATGAAACACAGTGCAGGTCCTCTATTAGGTTCCACACCTTTACATCTGGATTTTTCAGTTCATACGTCTGTTCCTGGAGCTTCTGTTCATGAAATCTTTGAGTTCTTCCATTGCATAGTTCAGCACTTCCAACTGCGGAACCTTTTGAGTCTGCAATTGATCTACTCATTGAGGGATCTACCATTGTATAATTGGTAATCATTGTCCCAGAGGAACAAGACATATCCATTGCATGACCTGCACATTGATCTGCAATTGCTTTGCGCAATCGCTGAATTTCCCTTTCTGTTCCAAATAACTCCTTGTTTGTTGCGTCAAGCTGTGACTGTAAATTGTCATGTGTGAAATTTGATTAGTTATGATTTGTTGTTGATCAGTAATTTGAGTTTTCATCTCCAATACCATCTCATCTCTTCTTTTCAGTTGTTCCCTCAATCTATGAATCACATCACGCTTGCTAAATAGATCAGAGACTGTATCTGATGTACATACAGATTCTGAGCTATTGGACTGCTGTAAATGCACATTGGATAGATCAAGTTGGTCTGGAGATACCCCATAAAGGGCTATTTGCTGTACTTTCAAAATAAATTTGAATTTCTAACAGTTTGCACTGCTGTGGGATATTGTATGTCCACTCACTGTGTCATTGTTAAATTGGAAGCTAGCATCCCGAGGCCCTAACTTCATCTCTACTGCACCATCAGAAGCACCTACAAAAAACAAGCACACCATCATTACGTCAGAACCACTAAAGTTTAAACAGAAAAGAGATGAAAGCAAAGTATTTCCTGAAAAAAATGATCAATATAATAAGACTGCAATTATATAAAGAAACTGTCATTCAGTACCATTAACAAGTACAATGAACCAATGCACAAGGATACATATACCAAGGTTTTCCATGTTGGTAATATAAATATAATTGTTAGAGATAGACTAATGAGTACAAAAATAAGGGTTCATGCCATTCACATGTCTATTGTAACCCTTCATGTACAATCATGTCTCTAGGAGTTATACCTTTTAATGATTAAACCTACATTGTGATTCTTGCTTACTATATTCTAAGTCTGTCTATACTATTTTATGTACATAACATTGCCTCTCCCTTCAAAAAGCATTGTCCTCAAAGAATTCTCGAACAAGAGTAGTGTTTGGATGATTCCCTTTTCTGAAAGTGTCCTCCTTGGTCCTTTCATCATTGGTTTGGTGTGGGGTTCATTTTGATTTTAAAACTTGATTTGAATGCTTCTAATATTTCTTGTAACTTGATTATAATGTTTCAAATTTCACCTATTTCATCTCGTATGCAATGTTGTGATGATCACTAGTATGATGCATGCTTTGACATGTAGATGGAGTTTTCTTGATTTTTCTTTCTTCACTGGTCGCAACAAGCCTGCCTTATTGCATAAGTAAGAAGTGATGAAGTCTCTGAGAGGGGCAAGTTATGAAGAGCCTAAGATTTTTGTATGAGTGCTTCTCTAATGGGAAGAACATAAAGAGTTCATATAAGTATTTACAAATGATCATCTCTTCATGGACTCAAAATGGGGGCTACACAGCCACATAAGGCTCACATAGAATGACCGACCTTTATATTTTTTGCAAGTTTCATTATACTCTCATGATAAACAAGGGCTCATAGTGACTACTAGGATGCTTCCCTCCGTGCCAATCCCATATGTAAATAAGTGCATATAGACTTTAGTTAATGATACCCATTTTGTTCTTCATTGAGTTTTAGAATAAACAAATAGAACTATACCTAACATGTATGCCCCCATTCTTAGCAATGACTTGCCACCTTTTTTTAATGTTGAGGTTCTCGCTAAAATTAGTAATTACAGAGTCAATGCCACTGAAGCGAACAAAGTTTCTTCTACAAACTAATTACTCCAAAAGACTTGGAATATTAAGATATCCATTAAGGATATAAATATTATATTAAATATGAATAAGAATAAGAATGATAATGATTTACAATGAGAACAAGAAGCTTGCTTATATATCAAGCAAGTGTCTCTTCATGAAGAGTCATGTCCTACTCAACCTAATTAATAGCTTAACTTCACTATTATTTATGATTATTATCTTTTATATTCGTTACAGAGTCCAACCTTGTATGAGGACTCCAATCCTCATAAATCAATCCAGGCTCGGATCTGGTCTCAACAAGGCTCCAACCTCATATGAGGACTCCAATCCTCAAAAATCAATCTAAGCTCCAACCTGGTTTCTCATAGGGCTCCAACCATTCCAAAATACTGTCTTCAGTGCCTGGTCCAAAAAGGGACATCAAAATCTGCTTCCATACATGTCATCAAGTCTACTTTACAGGTCTCCAAGATAAGTCTCAACAGGTTCTTCAAATCAACTTCAATTCTGCAGCTAGCTACTTCAAAGGTCTTCAACCTGCTTCAGTACTAGCTCAAGGAGATCCAAGGTCAGCTCCAAGTGTGTACCAGGTAATCTTCAAAATTTGCTTCATGAAGCTCTGCTTCAAAATACTTCAACAGCTACTTCAATAAACCTTCGAAATTTGTTTCAAGTTGTTGTCCAAGGACTGCTCCAAATGTCCTTCATGTCAGCTTCAACAAATGGTCAACAAGGCTGCACAAAAACCTGCTATAAAAGGACTTCAAGATCTGTTATAACTAAGGGTTCCAAGGCTACTACAAAGTCTCCTCAAATATCAAAAGGCTTTACAAGCTCACACTTCAATTATCAAGCTCAACCTCAAAACTATTTTTTAAGAAGACCAGAAAACAGAGTTAATGTAAGTCCAAAGTCTGTTCTTAAATCAAGGCCAAGTTTGTTTTTCGTCCCAAGTCAAAGGTCTGGGACAGGTGAGAGAATTCAGCACATGACACAGGTTTAGTTTTCCTCAAGATCAAACTTTGTATTTTCCTTAGGTCCAAGCCCTATATTTGCCTCAGGTACAAGCTCTATGTTTTACCTCAGGTTTGAATTTTATGTTTTACCTCGGGTCCAAATACAGAGATCTAAGTTCAGGGCCGAGGTTGGTTCTTTGAAGGCTGACCTCTGTGCAAAAAATTCTCCAACTGTCTAAATAGAAACATGTGTAGTTCGAACTTGTCACTGATCCAAACTTTTTTTTTCTTCCATAAGCTCTGCACTTTCCTTTAATCAAGTTCTTCTTGTCTTATCTTCCTTGGTCCTGTTCGGTGAGCAAATGAACGAGGGGTTACTATATTTATACTCGTTCATCACCTGAATAGTCATGTTTATTTGAGGGGGCTGACATGAGTATGAGGAGGCTGACTTGTCCTGGATAGAGCCAGTTTGTTCCAAATGAGCTCCAGACATTGCCAAGAAGTGTGAAAGGGTGCAGATCCACATAATGTGTAATAGAGACTACATGTTCCCCCTTTTTTTCATTATTTTTTTGGTTAGGACAGACCATCACATCATTTCCTCTAAATGCAAGTGATTTTTGTTTAGTCAGACCGAACCTCTTGTTCTTTTACCCCATGCTACCAACCAATATAAGCATCTTCTGAGTTTACCATGTCAATAATTTCAAAATCTAGCCTATTTTGAAATTCTATCACAAAACCCCGTGGTTAAACAAAGTGTTGTTCGAGAACATTTAAGCAGTTCTTTGACTTTGATAATGATGTCAACCCAATTATATACAAGTCGTTTTAGAATGTATGTTGAATTGTCACCCAAAATCAACCAAAAACTCTTGAACCAAAAATCCTTCTATCCACTAGTTGACTTGAGAACCAGAGCTAATGAACACGTCCCTAGAGTTGGTCAACTTCTGAAATGTTTGGATTTATCCATTCAAATTCAAATAAGAAGAATTTGAATGCAATATTTAAAGGATTTTAAGGAATCTTGAAATGCATTGTCTTCATTCAAGAACATCATTAGTGTGAAAATTTCAAGTTTGAAATGCTATTGCAGCAACTAGAAATTATTTTTCTAATTGTTAATTAATTTAACAATTTATCTGCTACAGCAAATACCAAATAATTCAACACTACAACCAATATTTTAAAACTTTGACTCTGATTCGGCCGATGGTCGACTCCGACTCCGACTCGGCCGAATGTCAACTCTGACTCTGCATCGACTCGGTCGGCTCGATTTCAATGACTCGGTCATTGTAAAAAATACATTAAATATTTTTTTATTTTTTTATAGAAAAACATAATTTTAAGGATTTTCATTTATGTTTCCAAACACACAGCATTAGAATATAGATAGAAGACAACATATGATCAAAGTAGGCTCATGAATATATCCATTATATCAAACATGGCACCTAGTGCACTGTCCAATACGTACATGATCATGATATAGACATCAAAACAAAAACACATAACCAAGGAAGCTAGAAATGGCGTTATCCTCCAAAATAGATTGTAAGTCATCAAGGAACTGATACAAGGGTCCAAGAGTGTTCCTCACTCCAAGAAAGTCCCAAAGTGCATGTGTACATCTTCAAAAGGTGCATGCTCCACCATGATGTCATCTAGGAGAGACCCTATGTCACCCTTTTCAAGCATGTGAGTGACATGGTACCCCTAAGTGTAAGCATTGGCATCAAAGGGGGATGTGCTAGCCCTCCTAAGTCATCTCAATGATAACCATCCTCATCTCTGCTTTGGAAGAAGGCACCGTCCACCAAAACAGGGTCAAGGCCAGCGAGGGGGCATCTTCAGTCCATTTGGGCATATCATCAAATAGTCCAACATCCAAGATTTTAAGTTTAGTGTTTTAGCATTTGGAGGCTCATCAAGGGGTGTAGCATCACGTGGAATCAACTCAAGGCTCTATGCTCATCTTTGGAGGGCCAAAGTTGGGGCCACAAAGTTAGGTTTGCTTCAAGAAAGGGGCAAAGAACCTATTAGAAGGTTTTGAAGAAGAATGAAGCTATCCCTTAAGGAATCTCTACAACATATGTGATAACACCTAAACAAACCTCTCAAGATCAAACGAGATAAACTTATTTAGGGACAAAAAACCATTCAAGTATCATAGTGAAAACTTTGGAGTCCCCCAAAAGCAAAAAATTAAAAAAAAGAATCGTTGGTTTTTAGTTCACGGACCGCTGTCATCCAACCCGGCCAAGTCGGTCGAGTTATTATCGTGTCGGCCGAGTTCTTAGACAACTAGGCTAGCTCGGTAATAACCCGGCTGACTGAACCTATTCACTGGCCGAGTCGACCCGGTGAGGCCTTGACTCGGACCAACTCGGCCGAATCAGTTCCGAGCCAGCCGAATCTTAAAACACTGACTACAACCATCACAAATAAACTAAGGAAGAAAATAGCGCTAAAAACTAAGAAAATACTAGCACACACACATAAAACTTAACATAGTTATTTTCACACAAATGTCCCCAAAAAAACCCAATGCGGGAAAACCGGTGTAGCAGTTGAGGGTTTTTATTATTATGTAGCAGTGAAATTTTGAGTACAATCTAGATGCACAAATTGGCATTCCAATATAGGAGAAACTGGCCACAAACATAAGTGAGACAAATTTTGTCTCACCCAACACTAATCCATCTCTGAAACTAGCTCTGAATGGGCTCCACGAAACCCTTGTGTCATCCTATACGTCAAACCTGCGTAGGCACTAGAATGCTCTGCCTAGAACTGCAATTGATTAAGTCGTCTTCCCAATCCAACCTCTGAGAATGACTCGCCGACACCTTCCAGAAATCTTCCCGGCCTCCGGCAACCGAATCAACCCTCTATATCGCCAAATCGAACTCTGCCTCCAAAGCTTCTATCTTGCCTCACTGAGGAAACTCGGCCCTCTTGTAGCTGACTCTCCGAATCTAGAAAAACTTTCCTCCCAACTCACATTGTCTCTGCTTCCTTCTTTGGCTTTTCGACAACTGTTGTTGCTCTCTAGAAATCAAATGGCGCAAGGAAATCGAACTCCACAAGTGTCTGCGTTGTCTTCTTCAAGTGTCCATCGACTTCTTCTTATAATCCTCTGTTGGGACTCCAACGGCCACGATGAAATCTTAATCAAGGGCTAGGATCATCTTGAAGTCGATTTGTGTGAGTTTCTAGACTATTCTCACCTTGAATTAATTAATTATGATTAATTAACCAGTTTTCCCAAGTTTAGACTTAGGAAACATTAAATAGGTTAATAATCTAATGAAGTCATTCTAGGTGGAATTTCTAGGAATGATTTCTGGGTTTTGGAGATCTCGTGCATTCTAGCTTCTCCACCAAATTTCGTAACTAGAATACATCTGATCCTACAAAAACTAATACTCCCTCTCAGCGAGGACTATATTCTAGTGTTGCACACCCTGTCACCACACTCTATCTCTGTGTCATCTCCTATCAAGATGCTGATGTCTGGCGACTCTTCCCATACTACCCACCGACCACTGCGTAACTCTAATGTTGCATCTGTGTTATTGCTAACACTGCCATATTGCTGCCAACACTGCAACTCCCTCTCATATGTTGCTGCAACACCTGCAAATACTGCAACTAAGAAGCATCTAAGATAATAAATCAATTGTGTTTGGTTTGATGCATCTGTCTCCCGAGTCCTAATTGCTACGAGCATTTGCACTGTCTATGAAGAATCTATGTTGCTATCAACTCTGCATTGGGCCACTTGCTCTGTCGTCAACACTGCTCTGTGCTCCTCAGCATCTAACTGCTACTAGCTTGCAATTGTCACGCTGATACAGAGTGCATCAACTGCCACTGATCCATCCCGCTACTAAATACTCTGGGCCCCCGTAGCCAGGTAATGATCCATGAGGAGAACTCCTTAAGGACCTTGCCCAATCTCTAAATCTATTTCGAGCTACAGCACCAAATCACCTCACCTCACTCCTAGAGGTATATTTGGGAACATAGAAAACTCGTCCTCTAGCCTAGAGGAAAGTTTGTCAATTTCTGTGGGTGTTGCCTGTTGGTCTTGTTTCTCTCGCTTGTCCTTCTTCTTGAGAGGACACTGCGTGTCGTAGTGACCGAAATCACCACACCTGAAGCACTTAACCATTGACAGGTCCTTCTTCTTCTGCTCCCCCTGCCCCTGACTGGGACCCTTTGATGCTAAAGACATTTTCCTTCTCCTTCACACCCTTTGATCTGCTGCTACTGCAGCCAATCATGGAGCTCTTAAGCAAAGCTCGCCTCATTTCCTCCTGCTGCAAATTGGCCCACATCTTGTCCCATCTAGGTAGCATGTCTCTGCCCAATATACTTTGGAAAAAGACTTGTCAACCCTCTGAGACATTGTTTCGTGCCAACCGTACTAGCTCTAATGGTTGAGGCATTGCCCCAACAACTGCAAGTTGATCTCGGACTTCCTAAATCCTAGTGATGAAGGGATCTATGCCTTCTCCCTTCTACATCCTGATTTAAGTCAACTACATGCATATACGTGTCAGATGCAAGAATACCTAATTAAAGGTAATTCTTACGGTGATCCCACTTATATCGAAAGATATATCCAAAGTATGCTAGGACACCTACCATCAGCCATGAATCTCTATTTCAAAGAAAAAAATATTCAGCTGACAGGAATGACATTAAAAATGGCAAAAGGCCATATCAGTAAAGTCATTCAAGAGCATTTGTCTTGTAAAGCGAGTCAACAAGGATTTCAAAGAGCATGAAAAACTCTTTACTAGCAAGCTTTGTAGCACAGTTGGCTAGATGCCCAACTAGGGGAAGGGAGCCTACAATAGGAACTCCAAGTGTCAATGCACTCCTGCAAACACTAAAAAGAAATACTGGCAAAACTAGTATAAAAGTTAGTATCACACTGATACTTACAAGAAATCACAAAAGCCTTGGAAGAAGAACTTCTAGAAAAAGAGAATCTCCTTCACTAAAAGGAAAACACCCAGATCTTCATTCAAGTGTTACATATGTGATAGAGAAGGACATTGAGCAAGCAATTGTCCACAAAAACACAAAAAGCCAAAGATTGCAACTTTCTATGAATCCCATGACCCAGCAATGTGGGACATACTCACCTGTGAACAAGAAAAAGACCAAATCTCTTTCTCAGATGATTCAGAAGAAGAAGATATCTCCGAAGAAGATTCTAAAAGCTTACAGGAATACACATTCTGTATGTTTTCCCATACCCCAACCAAGCTAGAAGAATTGAAAAAACAGTTGTCAGAAACAGAACCATACCAGATGTCTCTTCAACACTACTTACAGCTTGAGATAACAAAGATAGAACAAAGCATGGCTTTACTAAACAGAAGAACTATACAAAAGCAATCTCCTTCACACTAAAAAATGACTAAGTCAGAAATAGCAGAAACCATCAGGTATTCAGTGTCTAGAAATTTGCATCCAAGAGAACTACATGCTCAACATCCAGCAGAGCACAGAGTTAGACAACAAGTGAAAAGAGAAACAGTCTCTTCATTATAGCTACAAATTACAGATAAACAAGAACAACTCAAAATTCTTGTTTTAGAAATCTTTGAGCTTAGAAAAGCTCAAATGACATTAATGGAGGAAGTCAACAACTCTTTAGATGAAGAAATCCACAAACTATTAGGAGATTCTTTAGAAGAAATTGATGAATTCCCTGATCCATACCATACTCCTATGAAAAGCCAAGCCCTTACAAGCTAGCCAAAATTGTTTATACCTCTTACATTTTGTCCTCTAGATTTTAAACCTTACTCTTTAGATTGTCTGTTAGATTTCGGAACTCAGTTAAATTTGACCAAACATCTTGCGAGGACACTGTGCGCTGTAGTGACCGAAATCACCACACCTGAAGCACTTGACCATTGACAGGTCCTTCTTCTTCTTCTGCTCCCCCTACCCCTGACTGGGACCCTTTGATGATAGGGCCACATTCTCCTTCTCCTTCACACCCTTCGATCTGCTGCTACTACAGCCACTCATGGAGTTCTTAAGCAAAGCTCCTCTCATTTCCTCCTGCTGCAAATCGACCCACATCTTGTCCCATCAAGGTAGCATATCTCTGCCCAATATACTTTGGACGAAGACTTCACAATCCCCCGAGACACTACTTCATGCCAACTGTACTAGCTCTGATGGTTGAGGCACTGCCCCAATCGCTGCAAGTTGATCTCGGACTTCCTACATCCTAGTGAGGAAGGGATCTATGCCTTCTCCCTTCTGCATCCTAATGCATTTGAGATTTTCTTCTAGGAACATCTTCCACTGCTCGGAAGTACTCTGATATAGCATTGAGAAAGCTTTCCACGTCTCTCTGGTTGTACCTTTGTCTGCCACATGTGAAAGTATATGATCTCGAACTCCATCCAAGGTTAACTGCTTCCCCCTTGCAATCTCCTTCCTTTATTCTTTGAGCTAATCCACATCCTGGGGAATTTCTACCACATTGTCTATGTAAGCTTTTAGGTCATTTTCATTTAGAAGGAAAGACATCCTAGCCTTCCAGATGTCATAGTTGGAGGAACCCTCCAACCTATCCCGATCTCTAAGCCTTGCAGTGGCCATCTCTATTCTATCGAAAACTCCCTCTTTCCCTCTACTACGTTGCTGCTTTGCTACTCGTACTCCCTTCTGAAATGCGTAGATCTGCTAGCTGCTACTTCCAATATGCAATGGAAAATTGAGCTTCTGAAACTCGAAGTTCACAGAGAGAAATATTCCTTCTATTGTGTGTGTTTTTTTCTTTCACTTGGCTTTGATTCTACTACTGCAAACTTCTGCAAAACCCTCTGCGCCCAAACAAGGAATCTACTCAGCGAAAATCTGAACTACTGCTACTCCCTTTGCCTGTTGGAATCACTATTCTAGACAATTCAAATTTTCTGCCACCCAGCAACTGATAATCAAACCCTTACCTAGCAAGTCGTACTACCTGGCTAGGCACTGCACAGCCCCCGTGTCCCCCCTGATCAGCGAAATTCTCTTCTTCTGCCTCTGAGCTTCCCGTCTATCAAGCACACTCTGATACCATGTGAAAATTTCATTATTTTTCTAATTGTTAATTAATTTAACAATTTATCTGCTACAACAAATACCAAACAATTCACACTGCAACCTTCACAAAGAAACTGCGAAAGAAAATAGCATTGGAAACTGAGAAAATACTATCACACACATAAAAATAAACACAGTTAATTGTAGACAAATGTCCTCGGAAAAACGCAATGTGGGAAAATAGGTGCAGTAGTTGAGGGTTTTTATTATTATGCAGCAGTGAAATTCAAACTACAATCTGGATGCACAAACTAGCAATCCACTACAGGAGAAACTAGCCTCAAAAATTAGTGAGACAAATTTTATCTCACTCGGCACTGATCCAGCTCAGAAATTGGCTCTAAATGGGCTCCACAAAACCTCTGCATCAAACCTGCACAGGCACTAGAATGCTCTTCCTGGAACTACAATTGATCAAGTCGTCTACCCAATGCAACCTTTGAGAATGACTCACTGGCACCTTCCGGAAATCTTCCTGGCCTGCTGCAACTAAATTAACCCTCCGTCTGGCCAAATCAAACTCTGCCTCTAAAGCTTTTTCGCAGCCTCACTATGGAAACACGACCCTCCTGTAGTTGACTCTCCAGATCTGGAAAAACTTTCCTTTGGACTCACTGTCCCTGCCCCTCATTATCTCTGCTTCCTTCTCTAGGTTTTTGGCAACTGTTGTTGCTCTCTGGAAATCGAATTGCCCAAGGAAATTGAACTCCACAAGTGTCTCTAGTGTCTTCTCCAAGTGCCCGTCGACTTCTTATAATCCTCTATTGGGACTCCAACAACCGAGATTAAATCTTAATCAAGGGCTAGGATCATCTTGAAGTCATCTATGTGAGTATCTAGACTATTCTGAGCTTGACTTAATTAATTTTGTAATTTCCAAAAATGATTTATGGGGTTTGGAGATCCCATGCATTCCAGCCTCTCCACCAAATTTCGTGGCTAGAACACATCTGATGCTACAAAAACTAACAATTATTTGTTTCATTGGTTTCCACAATTTAGCTTCTTGATCTTTACTGTTGAGAAACTAGGCATAGCAAAAGGATTTTCATCATGACCCATCTCCTGGAAGTGTTGAGTTGCATGTTGAAATATTACTTCTACTCTACAGAGTTTGCATATCGACATTGGCCATATATTAACCTCTCAACAATCTCAACAGGACTCACAAGACCTGCACCTAATCAAGGCTAACTTTCAATTCATCAATAGTGGTTACTTTGACATGAATGACAAACGTCTCAACAATATAAAAGATGAGTGTAGAATAAAGTCTAGAATGGGAGAATGGAGTCTAGAATGATTTAGTTTAGACAAACTTGTTTTCAAAAAGGCCAAAATTTGATGCCCTACCAAACAAATTTCAAGCATTTACCCACTCAATGAAAAATGGATTTTTATGGGAGAGCTTAAATAAATTCACCATTAGGACTATTCATCACATGTTATACGTGAGTAATGTATGCAATATTCATCTAGATGGTAATTCAATTAATCTTCAAAAAATTAAGGCATAATTTACCATAACCTAGAATCAATCATTCCATACGCTAGACATAGAAAAATAGATCTTCAACAATAAAGAGCACTTACAAGACAACATGCAAGAATTCCTTCCATTATCCAAAGAATAACTCCAAGAAATATCCTAAAATAAGCACTGAATGTCAAAATGCATCTAATAGATCCCAAACATCCACAAGAGAACAAGTGTGATTTATCTAGAGAGGTCCAATTCCTCTATGACGTTGAATTTCCAACAATGATGATGATAAGAGATCACAAACGAATGATCTCTAATATGTACATGTGCTACTAATTATTATTTTAGCCTACAAGCCCATCAAATCATAAAATAATGGCCAAACTACAAGCAAGGTCACAAATCGACCTTGTAGATAATGTGAAACATAATAAAATCTCAAACAAGAGGGCCGAAATGTTGACATTATGTTGTTGTGGGCCCTTCTAGGGCTTGCATTGAGCTCCTCTGGTGCCATAACATGTGTAAAGGGCTCTTAAAATCAAGGTCTAGGGATTGGCCCCCAGATATCTCTGAAAATCATCTCATAGCCCCCAAATGTGGCTTTGGGGCATAAAATTGGGTCGCATGGGTCTCCAAGTGATGAATAAGCTTGATTCTACTCCAATGCTGAGGGTAGTGAAGAAGGGTGCTAGCCGTCCAGTGCCTTGAGGCGTGAGACAAAACTCATTTAGGCCCTCGATCAACTCCCATACCATGTAATTACTATTAAGATGGTTGGGCCATGTTGGTCCAAGTGCATCATCACACAAATAATAAAGCAAATGCAAGAACATTGTGGGTGTTGGAGGTGCCCATGGCTATAAATGATGCTCTATAAATGTCCAAAGTTCCATGGATCTCAAAGCATCACCTGTGGGTGTCAATATGTCCCTCTAGAGGACCTAGACCCTAGTTACCCAGACTTATAGACAGAACCACTTTCAAATTACACACCATATCCAGTGCTGCAACTTTCACCAACAAGTACATTAATCATTATTGCATCTAAGTGAACCAAGTTTGAAAGAAATGGCCAAAATAATACTTCATATTAGGCTTCTCTTCCAAAATTGGGGCCTTAGTTACTTAATGGTGTTACCTTCCTAAGTAGGAGTGGTTAAAAGACTATCCTATTAGGTGTTCCCAACCCCAAAGGGAAGTGACATGTCCTCGATCCACCCTTTAATCAATAGGCGCCATGCGAATAATGATGGAACGGAGGGGATAGAACTTCGTGGCCAAGTTCCATGATTAATGTGGAGGGAGCAATTGTGGATGCATGAGCTACCTCGGCCTTTGTCTTTCCACCCCTCTGTATTGCCTTTTACTTTTCTAGACTTTTCCTTATATTATCGCTTGTAACTCAAGGAATGAGAGCTTGCTTTGTATGATGTGTAGCAGTTATTATTCCCTTTAGGATGGGGTAGTTCATCACCCATCAAGGGTTGGAACATGCAAGGGTTCCTTGTCTTGTATGAAATAAGGCAACATTGGCCAAAGTACCGGGTGATGGCCATATGATAGAGGTAGAGCTCATGCTTGGATTTTTCCCATGTGCTAATTTGTAAGTCCCAACCAGCTTTTGAATTTTGATTTTGATTTTTCTTTTCTTGTGGCCATCATATGCTCTTTCTTTTTCTTTTAGTTACACCAACCTCCTAGGGTGCATTTCTAGGCCCTACCTAGGTATAAGGATATGTGGGTAACAAATCACACATAACTAATGGTCAGTTGACCCAAAGAAGGGAGATGGAGAGTGGTATGGAATAGGGATAGATGGGCCTACGCTATTTCAATCATGGTTTTCCAAGTCGTGGTCCTTCCTAAAGTGATGGGCCATTAGGTGAGGTCCCACTACACGAAGATTGAAAATTAACCCCACTCCGCCCAACCCAATTTAAGGTGAGGAAACATGTTAGGTCCCTATAATTCTAGTGTATCCCTGTTATTGTTATTGTTGTGCCCATGTAGCCCCTATATTGTTATTGTTGTGCCCCATAGAAGCCCACTATTGTTATTGTTGTGCCCTTGCATTATTATTGTTAAGTAGGCTCTGATTATATAGTGACCCCTTAGACTCCTATATATACAAAGGAGGTCTTGTCATTTGTATCATCCAAGAATTGTTCATTTATGTAATGTAAAGGAGGTTTCCCCCTCGAAGAGGATAATTTTTAAGTCATTGATCTATCTATTTGTGAGCTAGTTGCATAACATTTGGTATCAGAGCCTTGGATTCTAAGGTTTTGTTGCTTCAAAACAGGCCATCGTAGAATTTTTGCTATAACTTTTTATCTACGAAGGTTCAAAAGATGAAATTGCAACCACTTGGAGCCAAAATCTTGATGAACTTCGTGTACGAATTTCAGGTCTTGTCTGGCTATATTTTCGGAAATATGATACGAGGAAGTTAGGGTTTTTGCAAGCTCCAGTATTCCATCTCAAACAGGTGACCTAGGGAAAATCGTCATAACTCTCTCTGAGAATCAAATTTGAATTTCGTAAAAAGCGGTGGAAAGAAAACGAATTGTAGTTTATTAGGCATCATTTTCAGGGCCAAAGGTCGAAATTGACACACGTGGCACTATGTACAAGTTTTTTCTACTGAACCACTCTATAATTAGGTCATCGTGGGAGATTGGGCATAACTCCTTGAAGAATCCAATCTTGGTCTAAGTTGTTGGGTTTGAAACAATGTTTTTAAAACCGGAACCGATGACCGGACCGGTCCACCTAATGAACCGGTTTACCGACCGGAACCGGTCTAACCGAGACTGGTTTGGTCTAAACGAACCAGTTTTAAAAAAATACATTAAATAATTAATTTTTAATGAAACAAAACTATTTTTAAGATGTAAAACCATGATTCCAAGCCATTAGAGACAAAATATGCAAAGTTTGCTCATTTATATACCATGTAAAGGTGAATATATCAAAATGGCACCGAGTACAATACATATCATCGACAAAATAGCAAAATACATAAGAAATGAGGCTCTAAATGGCCTATAAAGTCCAAAAACAATGCTGCAAGCTATGAGGACATTGGCCTACTACAAGTCTACAGTGTCATAGTACACAAGATTTAGCTTAACAAAGCACTGTATTATGTACGATATACATTTATGATTTACCAGCTAAACCTGGAAGGAAGTGCAAGACTCCCAGAGAAGCTAATGCTTCCAATGTCTGAAGAGATTTGCAAACAAAATCTGTTGGAGTCTTCAGTCTTGACTCTCCTGTACAATATCCAAGTTCCAACCAATGTCACTTCTGCAGCTTTCACCGCCATCATACCGCAACTATCAATTCTGCCATCATCAAAACACTGTTGCTGCAACTGCCCAAATCCTCTTTGCTGCTTTACTGCTTCCTCTGCTCCTCAATTGCTCCAATTGTCATGCATCATCAAAATCATCACAAACCACTCACACTGGTGCTGCATCAGCTGTGCAAGTCCTCTTCATCACTACCTCTGTTCAAACTTCAAATTGATACACACACTGCTCAAGAGTCCAGTCGCTGCTGTTATCATCTACATAGTTTTTGCAGAATAAACAGTTCACTGAAGTGATACTCCAATGCCATCTGCTGCTCATAGTCTACTCTGTTCTTCAAGGGTCAATATTTATTAGTGTGAAACAAGATTACTGCAAGTCACTGTCTTCAAATGATCAACGAGTTAATTTAATTTAGATGAGTCCATAGAATCTGTCAACTCATACAACTCTGTGAGAGTACAGTAATGAGTGTTGTACTGTTGAGTGTCAATGAAATATCATCAGGCTTTTACTGGATCACATCATCACATCTAGATTCAATAGGTTCACTTTAAAAACTATATTATCTTAATCAATATGCTGTCAACAATTCTGTTTCCAGATCAGACTTCTTGCCATAACCAAATTACTGTCAGAGATGCAATTAAGGTCAATATTGTTGTCATATCTGCATTTAAGTCACTGGGTTACAGTTATAGAATTCTTCACTTGTGTTTACGCTCAGCTTCTCTGAACCACAAAACCCCTAAACCACAAACTGAAAACCGCTTTCTTATGTTTCGGTGGGCGTGACCATAAACCGGCCGGTTTAGGACAGAACCGGCCGGTTTGCTACAAACCGGCCGGTTTTTCACCGGTTAGGGCAATTTTTGGGCGAAAGGGAGGGTCTGACCGGGTTTTTAGGCCGGTTCTGACCGGCAGCCTTGCTAACCGGCCGGTCAGACCGGTAACCGGTTTTTCTGAACGGTTTTAAAAACACTGGTTGTGAGGCCATTTGGTTTCACAAGATGTTCTCAGGGTTATTTGGTCTTGAGTTGGATCCCATTGTTATTCACTCTGATAAATTAGAGTTCCATCAAATTCTTTGAGAATTTAGTGTTTCATAACAGTTCCAAGCATATAGAGATGAGATATCACCAGAGGCAGGGTCCAAAGGGGATCTGTAAAGCTTCAGTACATCTCCATATTGTGCAGGTTGTAGATATTCTCAAAAAGCCCCTTGTGAAGGGTAAGCTTGTTTTCAGCAAAGAGATAAGATGGGGATGGTGCACAATACCTTTCTCATTAGGAGGGAGTGTTGATGATTATAACTTGGACAGGTGCTTATACATAGGCTAGGTATCAAGCAAAAGTTTTAACACTGAAGACTGAAGTTCTCTATTGGCATGATAGACTGAAGTTCTCTATATGTAACACCACATTTTCCTTCTATTGGCATGTTTAACGGAATTTTTCCTGCATGGAAATGAATACTGCAGATGAAAATGGTCAAAAGACCCCAAATGTGGTGCTTATAAATGAAAGGGAAACAAGGTAACTCAACCCAGGTTAGACATACATTTAGGACAAATTCTAAACACTTGAAGATTGGCCTGTGGAATTCTGAGAGCATATGCATAGCTTTTATCTGATGTCCTAGTTGTTCAATGAATGAGGATGTTTTTATCTGTTTGGGCTTCCCTATTTCCACTGAGTCAGTTAACATACATGAATATGACTCGCCTGTCATATTCTTAAATTGGTTAAAAGCATGCTTGATATCTAGATAAAATGCTTTTTATTCAATCTGTAGATGAGAGACATGTTTAAAGGCCACGGAAAATTTCTGTGCATGCTAAGGGTCTTGGGTTCTGCTAAGATTAAATTATTGATGAGGGTACTTGTTAACAAACATTGTTAAAAAAAGTATTTCAGCTTGAACATACTTTCTTGGCGTTATGCTTTTACTAGAGCAATACTTTGTTTTATTTCTTCTTGATATATAGTGGTTGAAACTTGAAACTTGAAAGGCTGTAGAATTTGTAGCTCCTTTGTATGCCCAACTGTTGTTAAAACCTGACTGAGTATTTTAAAGAACTGCTATACGTATGCTTTAAGATAACATGTCTTTAAATATAAGCTAGTGTTGCCTATCCTTGTGAATTTGAGATGTTTCCTTTTGTCTCTTACCAGGCTCAATTTGCTGTGCGAAATCCAGTTGGCATGACATCCACGGTGGCAACTAGTATGCCTATGTACCCTCCTGGACCTCCTGGGCTTAGTCAGCAGATTTTCTATGGTCAAGGGCATACTCAGTTAATTCCACCCCAGGTGAATCAGATTTGACTATTGTTTATGTGGGTTTTATGTTTAATAATTCTGTTGTTTACTTCTCCCTTGATGTTTTTTCATTTTTAGTTATTTGTTAATCATTTGAGAATTATATGACTGACAATCTCTTTGTAAAATGTGTACATACAGTAGATTTAACATATCCTGTTGTATGTCCATTAAAACCAAATAAACAAACCAACCCACACACACAATATGCTCTCCTAAAAGGCCTCTCTAATGGAGTCTTTAATGGATTCTATTGTTTGAATAATTCTATTGTTTACTTCTCCGTTGATGTTTTTTCATTTTTTGTTATTTGTTAATCATTTGAGAATTATATGACTGAATCTCGTTGTAAAATGTGTACATATGGTAGATTTAACATATCCTGTTGTATGTCCATTAAAACCATGTTTCTTCTGTTGTATGTCTATTACAACCAAATAAACCAACTTTCCTTGTGATACAGGCTTTTTATTGATCTGACATATGAAGTTTGAAAGTTGTTAGCAGAGATGTTCATGTACATACATACGTATGCATTTAATATTTTTATTATTAGTAAATGATCATATTGGTAGTAAACTTCATTATCGATGATAAGATAGTC
Organism: Pinus taeda; assembly: GCA_000404065.3. NCBI lineage: Eukaryota > Viridiplantae > Streptophyta > Pinopsida > Pinales > Pinaceae > Pinus > Pinus taeda. The sequence continues at coordinate 131,127 of APFE030551775.1, read as the reverse complement.
CTCTACTCCTGGCATTCTACTCATTTGAAATAGATATTGATTATGTCCTTGATTTTTGGGCTTCACACATGTATTTATTTCTTTGTATTAGTTAGTTTGAAGTGTGTTACCGTTCAATTTAGCAGGGGTCCTAGGAGGGGTTCAAGAGGGACTACTACGAGATAAAGTGGCAACAATGGGACAAGGACCCACTGTCACCTTAGTCGATGTCCGCTGCTCTTTACAAACTTTCACCGATGGGAGGAGTCTTGGTACAAGGAAATCACTAGGAATGATGAGTCAATGATAGGATAGTTAGTGAATTTTGAAGCCCATTCACAAGAGAGACTTAAATAATAGGGCTTGTTTGCTTTAGAAGCAAGGTGAAGGGCTCTCTAAGAAAGGATCAAGGGAGGCTTAGACCTAGGGATTAGAGGTATTCCTTAGTGAGGGATGCCCTAAACCTAAGATTATTTTAGAAACAAGGTTTGTAAATAGCCTTGTGAGATAAGAAATGATAAAGATGGGGGACCATAAAGGAGCCTTGGGAAGGTCCAAGTTTGACCTAGGGTTTACAATTTTTATCTTGCTTTGAATGGTCATGCAAGGTCAAACAAGGAGAATGATGAGGGTCTTGGGAATGGTAAACAATGAGTTATCTTAATGATGAGACCCTTGATGTCCTACCCTAACCTAGGAAGAAACTAGGCAAGTATGGTCTTATGGCCAGGGCTCGCTATATCACTCAATCCAACCGTTGGAATAACTTCAAGATGGGAGGACCTCTAGAGGGCACATCAACGCAACTACATGCCAACTCCCTTCGAAATAGGATGACTACAAAGTAATTCATTTGATGTCCTAGGAGACCTACTAGGACTAGCGTAGGGTTTCAAAGAAAAGGTAGAAAGAGAAGGTTTTATGTGATCATCAAGGGTTAGGATCAGTGCCTAGCCTATTGGGACAAATGCAGTGAAAACGATTTTGAAAATTTGAAATTCCTACTCGATCAAGGAGTCCTATTGCAACTCCGCATAGCCCTAAGAGGAAACAACTAGGTCACAAAGGAATTTATACTTCTTTTTGCAAAATTCGATGACTTCTCAAGGTGATGATGAGGAAAATTCACCCCTAGGAACATTCATTCGCAATACCATGACATGTAACATACGCAATTCTTAAAAAGTCCAAATTTTCATAAATTCACATTACATTTAGGGCATATTTGAGATTATTGAGAGAAATTCCATACATTATTCTTGTGAAAAGAGAGTAAAATAGCATCAATATAGCACTTACAAGGTAAAAGTATGTCCAATCATCAAATTAGCGAAAATAAAGCTCCAAGATCAAAGACAGGAATCCAAACATCGAAATGCATTAATTATCCTCCAATTCATCCACAATAGCAGGTCCGAAATCTTTTAGAGAGAAATAATCCAATCTGAGTGAAGATGAGAGATCAAATGAACCTATCATATATTTATATGATCCTCCAAGGGATTCGATTGGCTTAATTATGCCTAATAATGCCCCTACAATAAAAATAATGTGCAAAATAACCTCTTTTGGTGACAAACCCACCAAATAGTTCCATCATATGAAAAATAAGCCTCTTAAGGGGTTTGAAATGATAATACAATAGCTAGGAGGGTCGTTGGAAGGCCTAGTGAAGTCCCTCATGTGCCATAATGAATAGGAGGTCTCTAATAAAAATGGTGAAGGGGGTGGCCCCTTGATCTCGAAGCAAATGACCTGTAGTGCTCCCAAGTGGTTGTGGGGGCACAAAAGCATCCTCATGGGTATCCAACTGAATCGAACAAACATGTATACCATCTGCAAGGGCTAGAACAATGATGCAAGCCCTCCCTTATCTCCCATGGTGAGACAAAACCCCATCCGGGCCCTCGATCAATTGCTAAGTGTGTAGCCCATTGGGCAAGGTGGTCTTGGTGCATCATCATTATCAAATAAGTCGGACACAAGCGAGCAATGTATGGTGCTAAAGGATCCCATAGCATGGCTATTTGCTCTCTACTATAGTGGGGGTCCATGGCTCTCAATGCACACCCTACAAATGTCAATATGACCCTTAATGAAGCAACCTTTAATGTTTGCAATAAATGCATGCTGAAATTTATATCAGCATGAAAAAACATGTGGGTTGGGCCTAAACAAACACATGCAAACTTGTAAACTGGGTTAAGGGTGCAAATCATTTTATTTTCTACAGAAGTGTCCATGATAAGTAGGCAAAAACACACAACTACATAATGCAAACCATACTTTCGGGGTTGGAAGGCCCACCTTCAAACATATGATCATGACAGATGGGTGAGGGTGCATAATGGCTGGCTCAGGTGGCCGAGATGGTGGCATAAACCATAAAGAGACAAGAGACACAAAATATAGATTATCAGCGAGGGCCAAAACCTCTCACTCTTTGAGAGGAAAACCCGAACAAATTCTTTTTCTTATATAGATTCCAATTGACGAATACCAAGACCAAGACCCTTGACCTATTTGCCTCTCCAAGACCAAGACACAACTTCTTAGCTTAACACTTTCCTTCCTTGAGTCAACGATGGTCAAACTTCTGTTTCTTCTTTCCTTCTCGGCTGCTCCTTAGTCGTCAGCTTCCAGCAATTCTTGGCTTCCTTCAGAAACCCTATCATGTGTGAATCATCAAGATTGTAACTTTGATTTCCTTTGCTTTAGTTGGAGGCTACTTTCTTGTCAACTCGGCTTGCACTCTAGACTTGTCCTCTTGCTTGATTTGGTCTTCTATGATGACTGATATAGTCTCGGCTTCCTTTGCAGCAGATGGTCCCCGCATGTGTGATGGAGTACGAACAGCCCTATTTATAGTTGTTTCCCATCAAAATATGCCGACATGACATGATGTGAGCCGACATGTCTATTTTAGGGATTTATATTATTCTTTTGAAGCTGACTTGAAGGAGGTGACTTTTGGTCTTGGAGGACTTTCTAACTTATTTAAGGACTTATATAAATATATAACATGCCCAAGAAGGGTCCTTCATACATGGCATTGACTCAAATTGACTTTTATGACTAGATGACAGATCCTAAAGGCTCACAATGGGAGCCATCACTAAAATAAAATTCCTTGCTCATGAAACCCATGAGACAAACATTATAATAATAATTCTATTTTTCTTCTTTTCATCAATTACGTAAAATCACAATTACACGTCATTATGAAGACCAAACCTAGTTACTTTTCAACATCCTGGACCCCAATGCGCTGGATCTAGTGACTTAGGTTTCCATGTCATACAAAATCAATCCGTTGAATTTGATTAAAATGAGTCAATTTATCATTTTCCCTGTGCTTGAATTGAGATATTGTGTGCATGTGCAGAACTTGTACTTAAGTTTCTTGGTCCAAGCAAGGATAAAGTTTCATATTGCTATGACCTTGACTTTTCATAGAAGCTTGTAGGTATTTTCATGATATTGCAAATGGAACTATAGATTTTATGTTTTTTCTGCTAAGTTGCACAAAACGCCAAAACATCTAGAAGTTTCTGAAATGGGTACAATTAGAAACATCACCCCCGAAAAATGGGAACATCTGGTATATATGTATCAAAAATAAGTTAAGAACACATTATCTTGTAAGAAAAGAAAGAATGAGACACATAAATGACATTTTAGAAGGAAAACCAAGTCTATATTAACCCACATAGATACATGATGAAGAAATCCAAAATTAGCCTTTATATATGAGGTTGTACGCCGAAGGTTCCAAGATCAGTCCTTGGGCTATATGTGCTAACGCTAAAAAAAAAACATAAACTAAAGACAAATATTTACTACATATTAGTAATCATAACAATCCTCATCCTCACCAACAAAAATAGAACAAGATGCTTGTTCAACAGAGGATGCAATTCTACTAGTACTTGCAGCTCCACTTGAATCACCACTAATATCAAGAGAAAAAAGAGGGAGCTCTAAGTGCAATTTTTAATGAAATTACGTCGGAGTGAAATAAACTTCACAAAAAATATTCAAATAAGCATTTCTGTGCCATAGAAATGACCCACGGGCTTCTTGGCCGCTTGAGCAGGCCTGAAATAACCACTTAACTTGCCAAAACATCACAGTTTTGGCCTCGAAATGCCAACTGTCTTACCATACAGTGTTTTGGAATCGCGAAATCCAGTATGGTATGACTGAGTGTTCTGGGAAGTTTTGGCCAAGCTTCAGAGTTTCAGTATGTTTTCCAGGCAGGTGCGTTTCCTGTTATTGATATACAGCCATAGAAACCTCTGAGCTCTTCTGGTAGGTTATTAGACTGGTTCTTTAGCTGCTTTACATTCTCAGTCTAGTTCCTTAGCTTGTTCACGTTCTCACTTAGTCAAAGCCATGTGCCTGAAAATTTAGCCTCTTCCTGTGTATGTGATGAATAAAATGATCTTTTTCTTCTAAATGTTACTTGTCATATATGTTTGGAAACTTTTACAGTTATCATGCATTTTAAAGTGATTTCTCTCGTCTATCATGCACTCACTCACAAAACTGGAAATTTGTCTTGATGTAAAATATTGAGGGACATTGTGCACCATAGATGTTGCCCAATCAAGTGACTGATACCCGACACTGCCAATTACCAGTGGATAATATTTTTTGTATCACTTGGTACTGATATCACATCTAAGGGCTGGTATATTTTCTGATAATTGGTTTCCTGCAGGCTTCTGGGTATGGTTATCAGCAACAGTTTGTCCCTGGTATGAGGCCAGGAGGTCCACAGATGCCAAATTTTTTTGTTCCTATAGTTCGACAAGGCCAGCAAGGCCAACGTCCTGGTCCAAGGCGAACACCTTTACAACAGCTGCAGCCACCTCAACCTCCATTTCAGCAACAGGTAAACAAACATAGTAAAAGTTTCAATTAGTTCTTATTAAAGCAGATCTGCTTAAAGTAATCTCTAGAATCGCACCTTGCAAAACCACTAATAATGTGTGGTAATGTAGGTTGTAGTAAGTAGAAAAAAATTGTTAAATCTTGTAGGATGAAATAATTTTTGCCATATGAAGACTGTTGAAAAGTAAATTTATTATGGGGGTCTTATCTTGCATGTTTTGCTGTCAGATGATTCCTCGAGGAGGTCGTGTGATGCGATATCCACCTGTAAGGAATGTTCCTGAAGTTCCTTTAACAGGTGTTGGTGGAGGTATGCTGCCAGTTCCATTTGATATGAGCAGTGTTCCTATACCCGCCCCTGATGCTGGGATCTCACAATCTTCACCTATGGAAACAATGGCATCAGCTCTTGCAAATGCAACTCCTGAGCAGCAAAGGACGGTAGATACCATATCTTTGATCTAATTTCTTATGATTATATCTTGTCTTTTCCTAGTGTACGTTTATAATAACTAATGGAACTTGTCATTTGACTTGTCAAAACTAGGGATCATGGTTGATCCATGAATTTGATCTTATGCTTCTTTCATATTTTACCTTGTGATTTCTGTTTACAAAATATTGTTGGCATTGCTTTTCAGATGCTTGGAGAAAGCTTGTATCCTTTGGTCAATCAGTTGGAACATGATCATGCAGCCAAAGTTACTGGTATGCTTTTGGAAATGGACCAAACTGAGGTTTTGCATCTGCTTGAAGATCCTAAGGCCTTGAAGGCAAAGGTCACTGAAGCGATGGATGTGTTGCTCAAAGCGTCGCTGCAAGCAACTGCCCCAGCGGAAGAACTTGCAGCCTTATCTTTGAATGATCCTCTTGTGTCTTGAGAAAATGTTGCTTTCGTGTGAAGTTCTGGCAGTGCTGCTTAGTACATTTATTTTCTAATAATTGAGCTTGATACTTAGTTAAATTTAAATACTTGATATCATGGCTTTTAAGCTGTGGGTGCATATACCTACAATTTTCCCTTTTTCCGAGACATAATCCCTGCAATCTGTGCAAGCATAAGATCTGTTTTAGATTTTAGTGTAATGGTTGCAGAATTAGGGAAGTACTTTGGATTAAGGGAGTGTTTATGTGGTCATAATAAATTTGGACAGGGTTTCAGGCGTTTGGGAACTTTTTCACAAACTGCTATGCAATAAACGTTTATACATTTTGGTTGTTTTCTTACGAATGTTTTCATCCTTCTTTCCTACCAGGCACCATGTTTGCCTCCTAGATTATAGTTAAGTATCTGGAAATATTTTAACTACTTTCGCAATATTACAACGATGTTATATTCTTTGTCATTCTCCTTGGTTTGTTTGCCTCCTAGATGATAGTTAAGATCTAGAATATTTTAACCGTGGCTTGTTTAGGTTGACTGGGGAGCTTTTGTGAGCTGGATAATGTTCATAGGGATACCTTTTAAAATAAATATAAATATTTATTTTTAAGTAAACAAGGGGTTATATTTAAATTTGACCTAATCTGTTTTCTCTGTGTTTCTTTTTGTGGAGCACATTGCAGTTGAATTTTAGCTTTGAAGAGATAATGTGCCATGATTTGTAGATTTTTTTGTAGAGCACACTGCAGTTGACTTTTGAAGAGATCATGGGCCATGATTTGCAGATTCTCTGTTGACCTAGAATTTCAAGTGCTAGTAAGCAACTTGCACAAGAATCACCGCGGCTCATTAACTTGCACATGAATTACTGAAGTTCATGACATCTTGAAGGCGTTGTATAGGTAAGTCTTTAAATTAATGTAACCAGATCAACCTATGGAGGTCCAGATCTTAATTCACCACGGATATGTTTCCACGTGGAAAGTGCACAAGGATATGCTCGAAATCTGTTAGAGACGATGTAAAGCTAACACATCTCCAAACATACTTAAAAAATGAAGAAGAAGATTGTACGTCCTTGAAACCTTAAAAAATGTGGTTTGCAGAAACCTGAACTTTGCCTATAAAATAGCACCGTACTAACCTAAATTTTTCTTATTAGTATGCAATATTGAGTTTGTGAGATCAGTTTGGAGCAAAACATATCAATGTTCTATGCTTCCGGTTCGTGTGTTTTTTAACAATATATATACACATAAATATTCTTTAGGTAAGCTGTTTCCTCGTATCTGGACCGTCACATTTCAACGAGGGTTGTGGCAACACCTTTGGTAATTGTTCCGTTTACATTTTAAATAATATCACACCTGTAGCCACAAAAGATTTCGCAATTTTTAGTAACTTATAATTTATCCTTGCACATAATCTACTTGATCCATATTTATACATCCAAAGGCTTTTATTCAAGTAATGACAAGTAAACCAGGAGAATATCTATCTATATTGACTCTTGAGTCGAGTGTAATTACACTTTCTTTTATTGCTAATCTCATACTATACTCACGTGATTACTCATTCTTATGTAGCTAGTCCCATATTATGGAATTTCTATAATACATTTGGAAAATAACCATGTGCAAACTCTGGAGTGAAGTTACAAATCCCTTCCTCTCTCCAAATATTGTTTCGGTATGCCCTATTCGAGCGAGAAACTACTGTTATATCATTTTAAATCTATCTGCTATATGGGAACATTATGAGACCCATAAGATGCTGAATATTATGCATCTTATGGGCGATAAAATAGAATTTTTGAATTAGTTTCTTATCTGATCTCTGCTAACGAAGGGGGAGAATCTTTAATTGTTTTCCATCAAATCAGGAGCCTAAAAGAATTCATAACTAGGTGTTTACATTGCCATTATTTCTGCCACAAATATTTCTGCCAAGTAGCGTGTGGTTGGGCTGTTTCAATTGTAGACTTTGTCTGTCATTGGGATGCCTTTCCATTTGCAAACTGTGCCTTCCATTTGGGATTCCCACAGTAAGCCCTTTCACATTGTCATGCGAAGGAAAAGAGGCCACTTCATTGTATAGGGTTTCTGGAATCCGCTTTCCTCTCTTTCATTTAAATATAATATCAAAAGCAACAAACCAACTTTTAACTTAACGAATATATTTGAATAAGATAATTTTCAGAGCTATAGCTCATAACGTTTACCAAGGGAGCATCATTCCTCTGGCTAATAAAGAGTAACCTAGTTTTCTTTTATTGCTCTCTGAAACTTCGATTGTGAATACTTGTTCTTTAGGTTCTTTCATGATGAGAGCATGAACGCTGCCCTCTTTGATTTTCATGTTCTAATACAAATATCAAATTCCACTGCTGGTCTGGTTTGATCCGTTCTTGATCCATACAAAATTTGGCTACATTCCAGTACTTGTAAATCCTTGTCACAAAATCTCAGAAGGTGACTCCCCCCTGTTAGGAAACGTTGCTTTTCTATGCTAGAACTGGAAATATATATTTATTTGTTTTCACTCGAATTTAGAGCATCATGATTTTTTTTTTGTTTTTCAATTTCTGGTTTAATGTTAAAGAGTGTTTTCTCCAGACCATTGATTGAAAGGTTTTATTATTTTGTTATATTGAAGTTTTGACTAATTGCAGCCCTTCTGCAATGTTATGATTTATATGATTTTTTAACCGTAAGAGCAATTGTTTATGCTGGATTATTGTTATTTTTTCATTCAATCTTAATGAAGTGGTTGATTTAGCTTCAGTCCAACCAAAAGCAATGTCATGATTTTTTTTGCAATTTTGAATCTCATTTGTCGCTGATCGCTGAATATGCCCGTCTTAGATACACCCAAGAGTAATTTTATTTTTTTGGCAAAATCGTGTATTTTTTTTTTTCAAAAGAAAAAACGCAGATAATTTTCATTAAACTGAAAAAGACCAGTACATATATGTCATAAAGATCTAATAACCAAGCATATGATGCTAGAAAAAAACTAATATATAAACCCTGATCATGTATCTGTCCATGAGAACACAAAAAACAGTATAATATGCATCGGCAGCTTATTAAACCAGATATTACATCACAATGAAAAAGTTATCCTCCGACATCCAATGTCAAAAATGCTGCATATTACCCAGGGCGTCTATATGTTGTACCAAAAAAGAAAAAAGAAAATAACCCTTGTACAAATTCTGATAATGAAAATAACCCGGCCTTGCTCTGTCTTTGCCCGGAGAGAGTATCTGGAACCTTGTTTTGTTCCTTGAAGATATGCTAGAAGATAATAGGCAAACCCAAAAGACTTTTTTCAAATGAACGATGCGTGACAACCAGTTTAGCAAATTAGGGATATAGATGCGTGTCTTGTCATTTGCCCAGTCATAATAACCTTGGCATCTCCAAAAATGTGCAACTGTGGCAAATTTAATCTTCTAGATTGGAGCAGAAGACTCCACAAAGCTAAAGCTTCAACACAAAACCCCACAAAGCTAAAGCTTCAACACAAGTATTGGAGTCCTCTCCGCCATACCAAAAAAGTTTGACATGTGAACCTGGTTCCAAATATAAAACTGCATCACAACTGCATTTGCCATGTTGTGCTGCTCCGTCGAAGAAACCAAAAGGATAACGTGATAAGATATTAGCAGACAATTTCCTGTTTAGACTTTGTAGACCTTTTTGCCCCGGCTTCGGAGCAAAAACCCCAAAATGCGCTCTTATTTTGTAAGAAATTTAAATATCTCCGTGTTTCTTGCGTGCCAAATTCCCTATGATATAAAACAAGAGCCCAGAAAGAGAAACATTGTTGTGTCCACCATTGCAAATAGGAATCTATAGAAGGGAAACATCATCTATTTTGTAAATTATATGCTTGCAAAACCCTGCACCATATAACAATCGATAGAGAAACATTGTTGTATCCACCATTGCAAATAGGAATCTATAGAAGGGAAACATCATCTATTTTGTAAATTATATGCTTGCAAAACCCTGCACCATATAACAATCGATAGTGGACATTGTAAAAATAAATGCAATGCACTTTCACCTGATTCCCTTGAAAGTAGACAATAATTTGGTCCATAGAGCCCATGTTTGATGAAGTTGTCCCAAGTCAATAATTTGGTCCATAGAGCCCATGTTTGATGAAATTGTCCCAAGTCAATATGCGATTTTTCCAAGATAGCCAACAGAAAAGAATAATCTTTATCAGAATGTTCCAACTCCATCATCTTGAAACACGATTTTGTCTTGCAAGGGTGAAAACTTGAAATATGTGAGTATGCCTCAGACACCAACATGTTTTTCCACATTTAAGGTTCCCATCCCAGTAGAGAGCATCCACACTCTTCTTAATCGAGATACCAGCCAGCCGAAGGTCAAGAATAAACTTGTTCCATAATTTAGCCTTTTCGTCTTTGAACCCAATCACCTCCACCGATTTCCATTTGAGAGAAGCGGTCCTGGGGTTGAATTCCTCAATGATCTGTGAATAGTAGAAATAGCCACTTTTCTGCAAGTGGAATATCGTCTCTACGGAAAAAGGTTGAATGTTTAAACCAAGAATGGGTTCAATACCTCTATGAGAGTAAGGCCGCCATTTCCAAAAGACCATTTTAAATTGTTGAATAGCCATCGACTGATCATTTGGAAACCTTTCCAAATGTGTGAACTGCACTGTGACAGATGCTTCCCGGACCTGAACCACTCAATGATCGAAGTTCCTTTTGTACTTCCTCTTCACAATATCCTACCAAATGCCATCACCCAATATTGCTCGCCATAAACTCTTTGCTGAAGAATGTAACTAGTGTCAATCTTCATAATTGTATTTGAGTTATAATGTAATGTGTTTGTCAAAAGAAAGAAAAAAGAAAATTTATTTATAAAAATTTATTTATTTTTGGTGGGTTTCATATTATTTTAAGTCAAGCCTCCTTGTAGGCTTCTAGGATTATATTTTGAGTCATTTTCATTATTATTATATTAGAGGCCCTTCTTGTGATCTTTGTGTCAAGAAAGAAAAATATTTTTACGTATATTGTCTTCCTCCACCAAGTTAGCTTCCTAATCCTTCAAGTCTACCTCATATTGGAGTTTCAGACTACTATATATATATATAAGCACATTCCTATTGAAGGAGAGATACATGACATTCAATTTTTTACGTATATTGTCTTCCTCCACCAAGTTAGCTTCCTAATGCTTCAAGTCTACCTCATATTGGAGTTTCAGACTAATATATATGTATATACACATTCCTATTGAAGGAGAGATACATGACATTCAATTTGCAGCTCAAAAGTAACAAGTTAAATGCGAAGGACAGCCTAACCTATTCCAAGAAGAGAAGTAAGTCGAGGGAAAGTCCGAAGTTAGTGATCCCAAGTGCGAATTTTCTGAAGTATTACATAGACGAAAAGAGTGCAGGAGATTGAAAAAAGATTGCAGATGATGAAGAGAGGGATCGAAACCCCAGTTTGCATGATATTTTCCTTTGATTTGATACTTGACAGTTTGACTTGGTCATAGGAGGTTGACTTGGTGGAGTAAAGGTGGTCCCTTGCCTTGGTCTTGGGTCTTGGCTGTCTCAATTTGATTTGAATCTACTAATGGAAGAATTTGATTGGGCTTTCCCCTTCATAGGGATTTCGCCCTGAGTGAGTGCCTACATCTTGTGTTCTCTTAGTATCTTTTAAGTTTTGGCAATTGTCTTGATAATGAAAATATAATAACAAAAAAAAGAAGTAATAACTAATCACAAGAAATTGTCAAGTAAAAGAGAGATCAACTTAATAAGAAGTAAAAGAGATATCAACTTAATAAGAAACCCTAATGCTGCTCTAATGGATTTCTCAAATGGTATTAGAGTTAAGGTCGATGAAAACAAGGTAGCCAAAAGATCACGGTTGGTTGGAAAAAGCAAGAGTTTCAAATCTATCTTTAATGACCAAACCATTTAGGAGAACAAAAGCTTCCAGGCATGATTATAACTCTGCAAATAGACCGCAAACCTGAGAATGTCGAGGAAAATAAGGAAATTGACTAGCACCGTTTGGAGAACCGAGTAGCTAGAACTCTAGCCTAGACAAGACCGAGTTCCTTGTAAGAAGTGAACTTTTGTGCAATAGATATAAGTGAAAAAATCTTCAAAATAATATAGAATTACCTCATCCTCTGTAACAAGGTTTCAAGAAGGTATTCTGGAATGTGAATCTAAAGAAAAAATCTCTGTGGTAAAGCGAAGACCTTGGAAAGTATAAGTTCTAAGCATGAATCAAAGTTTCACGATAGTAAAGTCAGCCAATAGTTATGTACTAAAGAGGACCAAAAGAGGACCAAAAGAGGACCAAAACCTACAGTAGTGAAAAAGGACGAGAATCTGTGCATAAGGTAGTTAGCTTTATTAAGGAGAGTGTAAATAGATTCGTTCCTTGTGAAAAAGGACGAAAATCTGTGCATAAGGTAGCTAGCTCTATTAAGGAGAGTGTAAATAGATTTGTGCACTCATTTATATGGAAATGCCAAGTCCTTACAGTAGTATAGAAACCAAGCTTCATAAATTGACCCAAATTTATAAGAAGAATTTCTGTTGTAATCAACCTTGAGAAAAGAGATATTAGTCTTTGAATGGCCCTGGAAATGCCAAGTCCTTACAGTAGTATAGAAACCCAGCTTCATAAATTGACCCAAATTTATAAGAAGAATTTCTGTTGTAAGTCAACATTGAGAAAAGAGATATTAGTCTTTGAATGGCCCTGTAGCAGCCTCTCAAGTATTCAATTGATATCACCTTGAAGAAGATCAAGTCCTCATCTTTTGAATAATACTTGACTAGAGAAAGAAGATTGAAGTATAACACATTAAAGCAACAATGAAATGGGTACTAAAGAAAACATTTTTGCACCTCTTTGGGACTATAAACAAGCCGTAGAGATCTTATCTGAATCAAGTATTGTTTTGTTTTTTATGTTTCAATGACATAACACCGTGTCTTCAACTTACAAGGAGAGCAATAAGCTCAATGAAACATCAAACTTTCAAGACAAAGATATGTGATTTTGAGGTGTCTTCAACTTACAAGGAGAGCAATAAGCTCAATGAAACATCAAACTTTCAACACAAAGGTATGTGATTTTGAGGTGTGTATATTAGGTTCTTTTGTTAAACTTTCAACACAAAGGTATGTGATTTTGAGGTGTGTATATTAGGTTCTTTTGTTAAAAATCTTAAGGTTTAGCTGCATGGTTGTAAGTTTTCATCATATTTAAGAATTATAAAACCGTAGATAGTTCATATAAAAATCCCCACTTTACCTAGAAACCTTATTTGTCTAGGGTTTATAAATAGTTCGAAATATATGGTAATCCATAGCGAGAATGAAATTAAGTTTTCTACTTAATATCCGAACATAGTTGCCAATCAAAGGACAAATGAGCACTGTACCGAGTTCTCACTTTTAAGAGGTAGCAAAAATTCATCCAATTCTAAAAAGTGGTGATTGAGAGTACACCTTATTAAGTTTTCTACTTAATATCCGAACACAGTTGCCAATCAAAGGACAAATGAGCACTGTACCGAGTTCTCACTTTTAAGAGGTAGCAAAAATTCATCCAATTCTAAAAAGTGGTGATTGAGAGTACACCTTTTTGTTTTAAATGAGTGATTTTCACGTTGATTTTGAAAAGTGTTATGCAACAGTGAATTTTTAACACATTAAATTTTCTAATGTATTAAGTGGATAATTATTTTTTTTAAATTGAATAATTTTTTAAGTAGTCTACTTCTTCCATATTTATTTTTAAGTATTTTTCAGATTTGTATATTTTTAATCTTCTTTACATTTTTTATAGTTTAAAAAAAAAATCAATATTTTAAAGTTAAGATTGGCTATATATTTATGTATCATTAATTAATATTTCAATTTACATCAAATAATTGTCACAAAAAAACAATAATTTTAAAAATTTGACAAAAAATACACATTTTAAATATAGTTATAATAAAAAAAATACACATTTAAGGCTTTTTTTTACCAAAAATGATATGTAAAATAAATAATTTAATGGGAAATTTTTAACATTTTTTCAAATAGCATTTTTTTTATGAATTTTATGTCAAAAAATAATAATATTCACATTTTTTTTTCAAAAAAATAATGATTTACATAAAAATTAAAGTGAAAATAAGATAATACCATTTTTTAACATACAACAACAATAATTGAATACTTATTCTTCTCATAAAATTTCAAAATCAAAACATTACAAGTATAACAAATGAATAACTCTCAAAATTGAGTTTGATTTGCAATGTTGGCATTATTGTCATTGATGGCAAGAGAGCAACAAAGTAGCAATCGACAAAGGTAAGCAAAGGAGTAGGTGTAATACCTATTGGTGAGATAGATGCTAGATGTTGATGGCACATATGTTGATGATAGATGTTGCATGTGTTATTCTTGGCATGCTTGATGACAACATAACAAAGGAGCAACAAATACCTTGATGATTTGGCATAACATTGATGTTGGCATGTTGACTGCTTGATGCTTGTGTTGATAGCTTGATGTTTGGATAATGTTGCACAAATTGTTTAATGAAGAATTTGTGGTGACACTATTTTGTTGTTGAGTTGCATTGTTGTGATGCATAAGAAAGACTCCATGACAACAAAGACAAGATTCCATTACAACAAAACAAGACAAGACTCAAGGAGGTTGAGGCAATGGCATGAAGAAAAGATGAAATTGATCATATAGATGGCTTCACATACATATGCTTGCATTATTTTCATATGTTGTGTGCATATTGTTTACATTGGAGATTGCTTGCATGTGTTGTGGTGGTATAATGTTGTTTTTGGAACTATGTTGATATTGATGCAACTATCATTATAAATGGTTGAAATAATCTGTGGTGGAACACTTATTTATTTTATAATATTCAAAATATGAAGAGTTTGGAAACGAATGACTGGAAGATTAAGAGTCTAAGCCTATTCACTTCATATTCTTATGTGGAATACAAACAACCAACAAATTATCTTTATAAAATATGTTGTTTTTGGAAGCAAAAGCAAGGTTACAAAGAGAGAAAATGTTTGAGAGATGATTGAGGTATTATGCATTTGTTACCTGAGACATATCAATCTTATGTGAAGCATATTTGAAAGCAACAAGAGACTGAAATGAAGATGGAGATATGAAAAATTTATGACTAGGTAAACCAATACATTGTTGTTTTTTTTTGCATCAAGGGATTGTAGTCTCCTTTCAAGTAGTGGCTTGATAAACATCAGGTTGGAGCCAGTTGAGGTAGGAGCCTCCTATGGGTTGTAGCCTACAAAAAATATATGGGAGTTGGAGTTTCCTTGCATGTTGCAATTTGCAGAAAATTGAGGTAGCAACCTCCTGTAGGTTGGAGCCTATAGAAAATCAGATGTAATAAGGAGTAGGAGTTTGCCTTTGCATCACAACAATAATAAGATCGTGGTTTTCTCCCTTTATGGGTTTCCACATATCTCTGGTATCAATGTGTTGTTATTATGTGCTGATGTGATGTCTTATTACTTGTTGTTCACATATTCAATTTGTTGGTTATTATTTGTTAAATTGCTCATGTAACATTTTAGTTAATGATTTTAAGGAAAATAATTTTAATATCCATGAATATATTAAACTGATTCACCCCCTCTCAATTTAGTCAAGTTTTCATCAATTGGTATCAGAGTTGGTTCCTTTTGTATAAGCTTAACAACTTGAAGGTAGGCCTGCTTAAGTCGTGGACTATCAAAGTGTATCTGTGTTGAGTGCAACAAACTTTCATGAATGGAGAGATAAGGTAAAATATGAACTAATAGCTTATGGACCTAGTGTATGGAAACTTGTATGTGATGGCTATTATAAAGACTCCCCCTCTACGCAAGAACAACAATGGAATGCTAAGACAAAATGTGTTATGTTCAATAATCTTCATAATAAGGATCTTGATACAATCATAGATTTAAATTTTATAAAAGAAATCTGGGATAGATTGCAGCTCATGCATGGAGAGGCTAGCAACAACAATGTAGAGAAAGAAAAGAGAAAGAGGAAGGAGAAAAAAACCTTATCAAAAGGAAAGTGTTCAATCAAATGAGACCTGTTTTGCACCTGATTCTTGTGAAAGGAAGTTAGCTAAAGACCAAGCCAAGCTTGACATAGCCTTAATTGAAATATAAAGATTGAAGAATTAAATCAAAGATGTGAAGAAAGTTGTGAAAATATGTGATGAGAGAGAGCATGAGTACAAGGAAGAAATTGTTAGTCTAAAGACATGGCTTGAAGAAGCAAGGAGAGTAGGAGAGGTTATGAACAATCAGTTGAAGGAGAAAGAAGCACAATATGGAAGATTAGAGGGTGAGATTGTCCCAGCTAGAAGTGATCTAGATTAAAAGAAAACTCTGTGTAGAAAGTTAGAAGAGGAGATTGTATCCATGAAGGACTTAGAAGATATGAGTAGTAGCTCAAAGGAAACCATAAAGGATAATGAAGTTATGAAAATACCTATAGGAAAAGAAGCCAGCAACAACAAAGACAAGTATAAATTGAAGACAATACAATCTGCTCCTAAATATGAGGATAAGAAACCTGCAAGAATTCAAAGGAGAAATGATTGTTGAGAATCTAGGGCAATTATAGTTAATGAGATTCTTCTAGGCGTGATAACTATTTGTGAGGTGTTTTCAATTTTTCTTCTTATTCCAATCTTCACTTATTATTATTAGAGTGTGTTTTCTTTAGTTCATCAAATAGCTACCAAAACAAAGAGACAAAAACACAAGATGTTTGCATTTTTCCATGGCCAAAACCTCTCCCTCTTGGAAAGGAAAACCCGCACAAAATTCTTCTTATAGAGATTCCAATTGACGAATACGAAGACCTTGACCCTTGACCTATTATGCCACTCCAAGACCAAGGCACCAATCCTCTTCTTTGTCACTACTGAGATCATCATCATTGTTGTACCATGAATGCTCCTTCACTGAGATCACTGCAACACCATGACTACTCCTTCATTGAGATCTTCATTACCACTGTAACCTTGATCGAGATCTTGACCTTATCTTTATTAAAAGAAAACTCTGTGTAGAAATTTAGAATAGGAGATTGTATCCATGAAGGACTCAGAAGATAAGAGTAGTAGCTCAAAGGCAGCCATAAAGGATAATGAAGTTATGAAAATACCTATAGGAAAAGAAGCCAGCAACAACAAAGACAAGTATAAATTGAAGAAAATGCAATCTGCTCCTAAATATGAGGATAAGAAGCCTGCAAGAATTCAAAGGAGAAATAATTGTTGAAGAATTTAGGGCAATTATAGTTAATGAGATTCTTTTAGGCATGATAACTATTTGTGAGGTGTTTTCAATTTTTCTTCTTATTCCAATCTTCACTTATTATTTTTAGAGTGTGTCTTCTTAGTTCATCAAATAGCTACCAAAACAAAGAGACAAGAACACAAGATGTTGGCATTATTCCATGGCCAAAACCTCTCCCTCTTAGAAAGGAAAACCCGCACAAAATTCTTCTTATAGAGATTCCAATTGACGAATACCAAGACATTGACCCTTGACCTATTAAGCCACTCCAAGACCAAGGCACCAATCCTCTTCTTTGTCACTGCTGATATCATCATCATCGATGTACCATACTGCTCCTTCACCGAGATCACTGCAACACCATGACTACTCCTTCATTGAGATCTTCATTACTACTATAACCTTCATCGATATCTTGACATTATCTTTAATAAGATCATGATTGATATGAATGCAACTTATACCGAGGACATGATTGTGTCTAGGATGTATGTTGTACCGAGATCCTTTTTATTATACCGAGACTATGAGAGGGTGTTACTATATGAGATTACCTAGATCCTTCACATCATACTTGAGCCAAGACTATGACTACGTTAGATATGCTAAGACGAAGGTCTTCAAGACTTCATGCAGGCCATTATTTCATCTGAGATACTCATCCGAAAACCACAGGTATCCTCCTCCATACAAAATATTGAACTGTTGCCTTTATCCTGTACCACTGTACCTTGTTCGAGATTCTTCTTGCACCCATCCAAGATAATAGAGACTTGTTTGAGTTTTTTTGTCCTTACTATGCCATTCGAAGTTGTAGAGGTATGTCCAAAATTCTGTGTCTTTGTGGTGATTTTAGCCGCATATTTATAGTTTTCTATCCATGTATTCAAGCCGACATGAACGTGTGAACTCTTGTGTCCTTTTATTGAGCTGACATGACTGTCCTTTCCATTTGCAGGTCAACATGATTGTGTTTTACATTGTTTTGCTTTCTTCTTTCTTCAAGAGGATTGCGATTGTCTTTGGAGGGCTTTTAAACCTTTCTATAGACTTGTATACATTACACATAAGCTCAAGAAGAGCACGACATTGACTCTTTGAAATCCTAAGGCTCTCAATGGGAGCTATTAATGAATAAACCTCTTGCTCATGAAACCCATGCAACAAGGAATAATAATAAATTCGTTTTCTTGTTTACAAAAATCATAATCACAATGTTATAAAGACCAAACCTAGTTACACTTTCTTCAACAATAGTGTTATGTGCTTCCATTGTCATAAACTTGGCCATGCATCAACCGACTATAGGAGAAATAAAACGCAAGATTACTGGCAAAAGATGCAACATACAAAGAAGTTGTCTCAAGTGAGCAATCAAAGGAGACATCTATCTACTAGAAGATAAGTAGTTATCAGGTACTCGAATTTCTTCTATGGCTATTGTTTCTTGTGCTATGCATTTGGACATAAAGTTGCTGATTGAAAACATTATGAAAAGAAAAATAGAAAACACAAGCATTTTCCCTCTTTCCTTTGTCACACAAGGTGTTATAAGTGTATAAATCTTGGCCACAAAGCCAAAGATTGCAAGCTTCCATATATCTTAAAGAGCTCTAGACAAAAGATAGAAACAACTCCACACAAATCAAACATTGAAGGGAATACACACAAAAGAAAGCAATCTACTAAAGTATGGAAAGTGAAGAAAAAGGAGCAGCCTCAACCTCAGTCTCAGAATTCAATGAAAAAATGAAGTTGACCTAGCCTTAGGGGGAGATTCTCATGGAAATAACGAAGAATTTGTCACTGAATGTTAAAGTTGCAACCGCTCAAGGGGAGAGCAGTCCCATTAATGTGTGTTGGAGATATGACAATCAAGCATATGTTAGTAGATAATCTTGGAAGAAAATCTGAGTAGAGCCAAAGCGATCAAAGGAAGATGATTTTATTGTTAAGACGCCTGCAATGAAGATGGAAAACAAAGTCAACTTGAAAGTGAAGTGGACTCTCTATTAATAATATTACCTTCTATGCAGAGAAATCATGTGAGGCATAAAGGGTTTCTGTTGCAATCTAGAATGAGATGCATTTCATGTATTTGGGAGATCACCCATCTACATAAAGGGAGAGAAATTTACTGTACTTGACAATACAATTGACATATGTTGTTATACATTACTAGTTCAATTAGTCAAATCAATAAATGAAGCTGCGGGAAGGTAGGTGCCTTTGTATTTCCTTGGAAAGAGTAAATCTATGGCTAAAACAAACATGGCAGGCACACAACCTTTATAAGGACTACAGATATGAAGATAAATTTATGTTGCATACAACCTTGACAGGGAATTTGAACCAATATTGAGAGACTTTACATGGAACATCCAAAGGAACTAAGCAAGTTTACTAAAATTAAAACATGATTCATCGACATGTGGATTTGACGATAGTGAGGTCAAGGCTAGGGGAAGGTTCTTACTTTGTCAATGTAGAATCTTTCAACATTGCATTTGTTTATTATACAAGGAACTCTTTGGACTACATAAGGAGGCGAATAACATATTATGATATATAGGTTTTTTTTTGGGTTTAACACCCTAATTCCAAATAAAGACAATATAATGGCGTGGAGGACCATATTTGCTTCAATGACATATAATGACTTGCAAAACTGAATCGACTATGCAACTGCTGAAGGTGTGCGCACATTGGAGCAACGCTTTCGCAGAAAACCCCATCAATTGAGAAATGGACCGGTATTGGTAATACGCATTCATGTCTGGTTACTTTGGAGGTACTTGGTCGAATTGATGCATTACTAAAAGAAACATGAGAAAAATTAAGCCACTCGAGGATGAAATGGGATCATACAAACGAGTCGTATTGGTAATACGCATTCATGTCTGGTTACTTTGGAGGTACTTGGTCGAATTGATGCATTACTAAAAGAAACATGAGAAAAATTAAGCCACTCGAGGATGAAATGGGATCATACAAACGAGTCCTTCATCGATGGATGGTCTGCTATCTCTCAATGAACTTTCCTTGGATCACTTCGATAAACAACAAAAATGATTAAGACAAACATAAATGTGATTAAAAGGAGGATGAGTAGACCATTATATTTGCCATATTTTTCTGTGGAAGTTGGAACGACATAAGACAACTAGGAATCTGGATCGTAAATGTCATAGAGCAGAGGACCTGCAAATATCAGTGATATGCCAGATAATTGGAATTCAAATGTTACAAACTGGACCTAAGGGAAATTAGGTATCCAACGTTATAATCGAAACATATGTTAAGGATAAAGGAAAACGTTATGCTTCAGAGCAAGAAATTCTGCTGGCACCAAGCCTACCAAGTCAAAACTGTGAGAAAATTAATATGTTGCAAATAACAGTTATGCGTTATGGTCAGATGTTGCCAGAATAAAAAGAACTAATGACATTCTGTCGCCTCTCCAGATCCACTAGTGCCATAATTCTGAATCCAATCCCGTGACTGCTAGGCAATATATATTATAATTCTGGTACATCATTATTATGGTGTCATTATAACGTATGTATTGCCCAAGGTTGAACGAACGTAAATGATGTTGGTAAGGTATCGAGTGGCCACCCAGTTTCAATTGACATAGTTGATATGAAAACTCCGAATAATACGGCAAGGGGTCGAATCATAATAACCACAACGTTGATTTATTACTGGATTCTCCAAACATGTTTAATTATTGGCAAATGCAACAACAACAATGTTGGCATAAAGAATGCATGGAAACATTTATTTGATAATACATGGCAACGTTGATGGTGGATAACACATGAAAACATTGATTTATTTATTCATGCATGTCAACGTTTATTAATGCATGGAAACATTGATTTAACGCGAAAACGTGCTGAAGAAAAATGCATTCGCAACACACACTCATTGGTGGTTTTTCTGTGGATTACAATGCACTTGATTGTAAATGGAGTGTATGGAATGGAGAGTGTATGGAACCAAATGCAAGGTTGATTTATTAATTGTGGAACATCGTTCTCTCAATAATATTAATATAATTGAGACTTACAACATGCTGCATATTATTACTATAGTTCCACTGATTGATACATGGTATATGGCCTTATCATTGCAACAACGACATTTGTAACATCGCACTCCAAATGCTATTTTGTCCACCATATGCCACAACAATATTATATATTGGAGGTTCAAATGCCACCAATAAATTCGTAGCTCTTCATTAATTAAATAATTGCAACATCGATAGTTATTGGAGCAACATTCATCAATACACAATGTTTTATTACAGATTAACGAACTTTCAACCGACATTTGTGTAATACCTATGGAGAGAGTTTTCATAATACCTAACATTGATGCCAACATTTCTATGCGTAATACCTTTGGAGCATTTGTGTACTACCTACCGTTGAATGTCTAATACCTTTAGAGCAAGGGAAAAACTGGCTGAATTACAACGTTATTGAAGAAAAACTGGGTGAATTACAACATGGTAGCAGTGTTAATTATTATATGTCAAACGTATTGCCTCCAACATTAAGGGTTATTTCTCCAGAGTTGTTGATAATATATATATGACAGTGGGGCGGTTCCCTATGATGGTGATAATGATGTGGATGATGATCTCAAGGTGCATTACAAAGGTTGAATGGTATGATATTGTTAGCATATATGATGGTACGGTGAGCTGTAACTTATATGGTGCATGGTATTATGGTGGTATATGTTGCGGTGAGATGTAACATATATGGTGCTTTAATTTTCTTAAAGATGGTATCATCACATTTTATTTCAGGGGTATGTTTGGCTATGCTCAATGGAGGTTTTCTATGTGACTATTTGTGTATAAGGGAGGTGACACAAATTATACAATCAGATTATCATGTCGAAAGATTATATTTGTTATTGGATTATTGTATACATTTAGAAATCTTTTTAATAGAATTTTCTTATCATGTTGCAGGATCATGTTATGAAGTACGTGCCATTCAAAACTGAAGCTGTATCAACCGAATAAATATTGTTGTGTTGCTTAGAAACATTCCTAAGCATATCAATTGTCTTCGCATTCAATTACGCTGCCTCTGTACATCTCACCATTTTTCAATTCAACCATCACGACATGTCCGACTATATCATGAAGCAACTTCACTATAATATGTTTTTTAGATACATCATCGACTATGGTTAGAGGGATCTTTATAGAATTCTTTGGCATGTTCATAATATATAAGGTTTTTGCACGTTAATTTTATACAGGGCGAAAGGGGCACGTTGTGAAAGATATTCTTGGAGTTAGGTTTAAAGTTGTTAAGGTGTCTGGTGTACCTTTGTTAGCTCTCTTCAAGGAGAAAAAAGGAGAAGCCATGATGATGAGATATACATATGCTTACCTGTTCAATGCATGTGGTTTGTGGTGATTTGCAACTCTGAGAAACAGAGAGTTCTGTGAGTAGGTAGTTACATTTTTGGATATTTTTTTTTTTTGAGGATATTAATATATGATCTGTTAAGTGAGCCAACAATTTGATGCTATGCATTCTCCTGAACCACTCATTCTCTGTTTGTTCGACAGAGGTCTCATACTGCTGCAAGTATTTCACAAATGACATGGAAATGATACATATATCATTGATATGGCGTGGATATATTATTGTTATATATTTTTATTGATCCAAATATGGAACCAATTATCTGTGCCTATACTTGTAAGCCGAAACCAGTTAAGAATGGTGTGGTTGCTTCCTAGTGAAATGACATATCATAAAGGACATGTCAAATTCTGATCTCCATCACATTATTTTGGAAAACAATGAGAATAAGCTTGTAAAAAAAAATCGAGATACACAAGAGATTAAATATATCCAGGGTATGGAGATGCTGCAGGTGTTGCGAAAGTTGAATTGCTCCAAAAGTTGGACTATTGTGAAAGTTGTTTCTCAACTGGAAAATAAGTAATATGCAATCTCCTTAACACCTTGAAAGGTTTGCAAAATTGCATTGGATATTTTGCTCTGAGCGACAATTCCAGAAATAATTTTCAATATTAATTATTTTCTACTACAAAAAAATGGTCAAATGACTTGAATACATAGAATACTTGGCCACTATCACCTCTTATCATTCATGTCAAAGGGGGAGGTAAGCATAGGTTGTTGAATTTTATTCTCAAGAAATGATGTTGCCATCAATGCCGAAAGGGGGGGTTGTTGGCATTATTGTCATTGATGACAAGAGAGCAACAAAGAAGCAATCAATAAAGGTATACAAAGAAGCAAGTGTAATACCTATTGGTGAGACACATGCTAGATGTTGATGGCACATATGTTTATGATATATGTTTCATATGTTATTCTTGGCATGCTTGATGAAAACAGGATGTCAAAAGAACAACAAATACCTTGATGGTTTGGCTGAACATTAATGTTGGCATGTCGATGGCTTGATGCTTGTGTTGATGGCATGTTGATGTCTTGATGCTTGGATAATGTTGGAGAGATTATTTAATGGAGAATTTGCGGTGACACTAATTTGTTGTTGAGCCGAATTGTTGTGATGAAAAGGCAAGACTCCATGACAACAAAGGAAAGATTCCATGACAACAAAAAAGACAAGACTCAAGGAGGTTGAGTCAATGACACGAAGAAAATATGAATTTGATCATATAGATGGATTTGAAGAGTGAATGTTGCATACATATGCTTGCATTATTTTCATATGTTGTTTTTGGCACTATATTGATATCGATGCACCTAATCATTATAGATGACTGAAACAATATGTGGTGGAGCACTTATTTATTTTATAATATTCAATATATGAAGAGTTTGGAAACAAATGAGTGGAAGGAAAAGAGTCAAGCATATTCACTTCATATTCTTATGTGGAATACAAACAACCAACAAATTATATTTATAAAATATATTGTTTTTGGAAGCAAAAGCGAGGTTAGAGAGTGGGAGAATGTGTGAGAGATGATTGAGGTATTATGCATTAGTTACCTAACACATATGAATCTTATGTGAAGTAGATTTGAAGGGAAAAAGAGGCTGAAATGAAGATGTAGATATGCATAATTTATGACTAGGTAAACCTGCACATTGTTGTTTCTTGTTTGCATCATGGGATTGTAGTCTTCTTTCAAGTAGTGGTTTGATAAACATAAGTTTAGAGCTAGTTGAGGTAGAAGCATCCTAAAACATAAGGGAGTTGGAGCTTCCTTGCATGTTGCAGCTTACACAGAATTGAGGTAGTAGCCTCCTATAAGTTGGATACTAGAGAAAATCAGATGTAATAAGGAGTAGGAGCTTGCCTTTTCAATACAACAATAATAAAATCGTAGTTTTATCCCTTTATGGGTTTCCACATATATCTGGTGTTAATATGTGTTGTTATTATGTGCTAATGTGATATTTTGGTTTGCTTATTACTTATTGTTCACATATTCAATATGATGATCATTATTTGTTAAGTTGCTCATGTAATGTTTTAGTTAATGAGTTTAATAAAAATAATTTTAATGTCCATGAATATACTAAATTGATTCACCCCCCTTCCCAGTTTAGTCAAGTTTTCATCAACATAACTTAAATTTAATCAACAATATCATATAATGCATGCTCATCATCTTCTAGAGTTTCATTATTGTCTTCTTCCATAGTATTTTGTGCTTGGGTTTGGTCATTTTCCTCTTCCGATGGATCTTTAATATCTGAAAACCTCCCAAATTATCCCTTTCCAATCATTCCATCTATCAGTGGTTGAGGTTCTTTTGCCTTTTTTTGCCACACATGATTCATTAAAATTTGCTTTCCTCAAACCAACTTCTTGCATTGCATCTGGAATAAATTGAATAACATTAATTTTTTGTTGAAATAAAACTGCATTGTAGTGAGTCTTTTTGAATGGCTATGCAATTTATTCCTTTGTTAGTGTTGTACCTAATCACCAAGTACAAAAGAAATATCAAGTAATTAATTATATAATACATAAAAAAAAAACATAAAATATTTAAATTCAATTTTATATACTAAAACTTACCTGAATCTGAGAATAAATCCAAAACCCAATCTCCTTCATTTGAACATAAATTTATAATATATTTAATCAATGTATGTGGTTTTTTATAAATGTTAATTATCTCTCCTTTTGCATCTTTATCCTCATATGTTAGTTTTCTTACAACAACATCATGAACCAGTACTTGGCTATGACTCTTTCCATCCACTCAATTCAAAAGAATATGCTTATTGTTATCTCCTTTTTTTCCAAAATTCAACATGAATGAATTCACAATCACTTATAATTAGTTGATCTCCACAACCAATAAGATCTGAATTTTGCGTGTAACATGAAATAGTAAAAGTTCAATTATAATTTTTTTTTTGACATCAATAAAAAATACAATTCCAATGTCTTACTATGTAAGTTGCATTCTTGAGTTAATTTTCCCCTTGAAGCTTGATAATAACATTGCAAATTGTGTGTTCAAATGCAATGTCACAAATCTCCAAAGTGGTGATGTTGTGACAACCTGAATTCCCGTGACCACTTTATTAAAAGCTTGATAATTATAAGCCTCACTATCGTATCCAATGTTTACGAAATTGAAACCATGATGAATATCTGTAATAACTAAGGAATATTCCCTTTTAGGTATTATATTTGTAATGTCTTCACAATCACCATGTATTATTGATATTAGACAATGTCGAACCCATTCCAAATATAATGATTAATAAAAGGATCAAGTTCAATATTCTTAAGGCACTTCTTTCTTAGCCTTTCCAACTTAATATTTTTCAATAAAGGTTTTGAAATTATCTGGTACTCCATTTGCATCTTTCTTCGACATCTTTAATGAATTAAATACATAAATGTATAAGTAATAAAATATAAATACTTTGCATATGAATAAAATGAACATACAAGGCAACATACCTTTTTGAATGCAAGAGAAAAATATTTTAGTGTTTCTATAGAACTTGAATCTGAGTAGCATACAACATCATCCAAACTCTCTTCATTCAACATTTTAACTATGTGTTATTGTATTTTCATATAAACCTTAGATTGAATAAAATAAAAATGTTAATATAGTGATATTTACAACAAATACTACCAACAACAATATGTTATATTTAAAAGAAAATTATAATTCAAAAATAAGTAAAAACAATTCAACAAACTTACTTTTGAAATTCCTCGCACATTTCGTCCAATTATAATTCATTTGATTTCACACGAGATAAAACTGATTTGACAAGTTTGTCATCCTTCACTCCTTGCATTTCTCTCCAAGGTGTGATAGTCATATCATCTGGAATATTGTTGATTTCAGGACTTGTCTTACTGCTGATACATATTAAGGGTTTAGACTTTTTAACCTTCTGATTTTTTATGCCAATAATCTCCCACATGTTGAAAATATCATCAATCAATTCCCATAACTCTCAAGTTCTATATTCCAACTGAAAAATGTTATCCATACCTCTGAATACATTTGAATTTACTTTGTCACCTTTTACATTGATTTTTTCCTCGACTTGATAACCTATTTCCATACAACACTCCTTCCAAAAGCTTAGAAAAACACTTGCTTTATTCCGACCACATTTTTATTCAAATTCACTATGAATAAAACTGATCCTTGGATGAAAGTCATAGACATCTTATACTCATTATCTGTATTATGATCCCACACCAATAACTTTTATTTTGTATATGTTAAACCAACATAAATGATACATTTCACTATTTTAAAACACAGGTTATTAGGACATTCCTCCATCAATTATCTTCTAGCCTATGTAGAATGGTTCTCCCCAATTACATAATATTTGTATTTAAAACATTTTGACTTATCAAATTCCTCTTTATTGGGAACTTGAATAAGATCAACAAGAACCACATAAGAAACCACATGTGCATATGGATTGTACCTAATCAATGTTTTCAAATGATGAATATGCAACCGGCGTGGCCTTTTAATTTGATATTTAGATTGTCCTTCATTTGGCTTATAGAATTGGCTAACATTAAGTTGAAGTGTATGGTTGTTATTAATTAAGTTTCTCTTCATCAATTGATTTCAAATGACAATTTTATTTTATTTTAATAATTTCATCCTTTAAATCAACACATAGTGTTATGATTTCCTTGACGCCTTTAGATCTTTCACTATAATCTTCAATGGTGCCCATCAGGCAACATATTTTCTTCTAAATAAGCAATCACCTCATCATCAACTAGAAGAGAGACATTCATGGGCATTTTGTTTTTATAACTTTTCTCCTTTTCAATAAGAGTTCTAATTTCATTATCACTAATGGGAACATATTCTAACTTAAGCTTCCACATCTTCAAAACTAACATGTATAGCTTTACTAGATTGATGCACTTTAGCCATTCTTTGCTCATCCCTTTTATGTATTCTTGTAGTTTCATGAACTATTGATGACATTTATAATATTTGGCTCTAGATAATAAATCCCTTCCAACATAATTGAAAGACTATCAACAAAATCCTATGAAACAAAATATAATATGTCAACGATAAATAAGTTATAAAAAATATAATGATACTACAATAATGCATAACACATAAATATAAATAAACAAACTTAATGTTGATTCTGATTTCTCCACACATTGTAGAATATTCATCCGTGTCATACTCGATCTTTAAGAAACGATATCTAACCTTCTCACATGTCTTGGGTAGTTTCGTAAGAACATAACTAATGTTCGTATTCGACACCAAAATTATGTCTCTTACTTTACCCATCACCTCATAGTTTCCACCATTGTAAATCATACAAAAATATAGATATATATGTACACTTCCGTTGCTTTCTCTATCATTAACATGCCATGTAAATTGTGTTTTATCTATTTTTCATGCCTTCTTTCTTTCTGAAATACTTTTCAATGGATTTGAGGAGCCAGTTGCTTGACTTTTACCATGTGTCTCAGTTCAGTTTCATTCAATAGTATTCATAAAGGGTACAACTGCAGCTTTAGATGATGTAATTGTTGCCCTTGTTCCAGAATTATTCCTAATAAAAAAAATTAAGAAATATAAGTTTATATTGTAACACTTAAAAAAAAACTATTAAAATTTAATTTTAAAACTTTAAATAAATATAAAAAACAATAAAAAATTGAATTAAGGAAATTAAAAAAAAAATAAAAAAATTACGCTCAGGTAGGCGTGCCTGCGACACTGCAGCTCCCCAACAGGCAGGGGGTCGATTCATAGAATTGTCCCCTCGCCTGCCAGGAGCTGCATGACCGCAGATGTGCCCGTCAAGCATAATTTTTTAAATTTTTTTAAATTTTGAGAAAAACATTGTCAGTTTTTTTAATAAATGTAATTTTTTCTTCAAGGAATAGTAGCTCAGCTCACATGTAATGACAAGCTTAATTTTTCGAGCTCTTTCCATTAGAACACTTAGTTTCAGCATATATAACTTCAGTTTCTATCAAAATGGAAAGTTCATGCCAAGTTATCCTTGATAGCACCAACTACTTCCAATGGTGGTCCTACATTGTGGATTTACTTAGAAGTAAAGGTCTTTACCGAATAGGCACAGGCCGTGGACTGTTTCCCTCTTGGACGATTTTAACCACGTCAAAATACTGGTGTATTGATCTGTGATCTTACAACCTGTCCTCATTTCCATAAGTCAGGTCACCTCAGGGGGATTTGAACCTAGGTTGTCTTGTTTCAACGATTTCATAAATTTCGAATTAATGAATTGCGCTACCCCCCAAGGCGAATATTTTTTTTTTTAAATTGGCTTTTTTTTTTTAATTGAACATTGGTTTATCCATTTCAAAGTCCTAAACAATATGATTTTTTCCTCTTATAAATCCTATAAATCCTACGAATATGAGTGTTTTTGGTATTTTTCCCTATAAAAATCTAAAAAACGTGATATTTTTATGTGGTTTCCCCCCTAAAATATGGTATTAGAAAAAAGTCTTCGAAAAAAAGGCAAAAATAGTAAAAAAATAAATAATTAGTTTTTCAGTATAAAAATAATAAAACAACATATTTTCTCTAAATTCATCTTTAAATGGTCAAAATTGAAGAAAAACTAACCTCTGAAATGCAAAAATCTCCCGTTGAATGTCTTCTGACAATGTAGCTCCTCCACAAACTCGCTCCAAGCTTTTTAACAAATTTCCCCAAAAAATACTTGATGTGATGTAAGCCGAATATAAATAATGAAATTATTATATAGCGAAGATTGCAGGAATTTAAACCTTCTTGAATGCGGGATTAAAATTAATTAAGGAAATTTAATATATAGTTAATATAAAAGGTTTATATTATTTTGTTATATGTGTGATACAAAATAAAATATAAATTATAAAAATTAACTTAATTACCTAGTTAATGTTAAATAATTCAAGTGAAAGATTTATTTTATTTTCAAAGGAATGCATTAAAGAAAAATTTAAATAGAGAGTAGGGTCAAAATTTTGAAGACAATTTTAGTAGAATATTTTGAAATAAATTTTAGAGGGAAATATTTCAAATGAATTTTTTGGAGGGAAAATTTTCGACAAAAAAATTTGGGGGGAAACTTTGGAGGGAAATTTTGATTCTCTAAGCTATATTTGTCATTGGGAGAGAGCGCATTTGTATTATTCAACATCTTCTATGAAAAGCCACAAATTCTTCTAATAATGAAGTTTCTCTTTTTGCAACCTCAACATCTTCCTCGCATAACATCTCTATTCATATTGATGAATATAACATGAATTCTTTCACCATGAATGGAGAGTCAAAATTTTCACTTAGTCTTAATCCTAAGGATTATGAGAGCACCATTGATGAAGGGAAGGATGAAGAATTGCCTTTAAATAGGGAGTCAAATTTTCCACTTAGTCATAATCCTAAGGATTATGAGAGCACCGCTGGTGAAGGGGAGGATGAAGAATTCCTTGTAAATAGAGAGCCAAATATTCCACTTAGTCCCAATCTTAAGGATTATGAGAGAACCACTAATGAGGGGGAGGATAAAAAATTTCCAGTAAATAGAGAGCCAATTTTTCCACTTAGTCCTTATCCTAGGGATTAGGAGAGCATCACTAACGAAGGGGAGGATAAAGAATTTCCTGTAAATAGAGAGCCAAATATTCCACTTAGTCCTGATCTTAAATATTATGAGAGCACCATTGATGAAGGGGAGGATGAAGAATTTTTAGTAAATAGAGATCCAAAATTTTCACTTAGTCCTTATCCTAAGGATTATGAGAGCACCACTGATGAAGGGGAGGATGAAGAATTTCTGGTAAATAGAGAGCCAAATTTTCCACCTAGTCTTAATCCTAAGTATTACGAGAGCACCACTGGCAAAGGGGAGTATGAATGATTTCTAGTAATAGAGTCAATTTTTCCACCTAGTCCTAATCTATATATTATGAGAGCACCACTAACGAAGGGGAGGATGAAGAATTTTCTGCAAATGATAAAATTATTATGAATAAAGAGTCAAATTTTCCACTTAGTCTTAATCCTAAGGATTATGAGAGCACTACCGATGAAGGGGACGATGAATAATTTCCTGCAAATGATAATTTGACTATGAATAGAGAGTCAAATTTTCCACTAAGTCCTAATCCTAAGGATCATGAGAGCAACACTGGCGAATGGGAGGATGGAAAATTTCCTCTAAATGATAATTTTAGAGACATCAATGTAGATAATGCATTTTCTCTAACTTAGGATTTCAAAGGCGCTCATGGTGATGATGAAATTACTCCAAGTGAGGATTTCAAAAGCAGAGATGAGGATGGCGAAGGATTTCCTCCAAGTCATGATTTGAAAGACATAAATGATGATGATGAAATTCCTCCAAGTGAGGATTTAAAAATCGTGGATGAAGATGGTGAAGAATTTCGTTTGCGTCAAGATTTCAAAAGAATAGATGGTGGTAGTGAATAATTTCCTGCAAGTGAGAATGATAATGAATATTTTCCAAGCAATGATGGTGATGAATTTCCCAACTGTGTTCAAAATTATCATAATGAGGATAAACATTCATCCTATTGATGATGCAAATTCTTATAGAGAGGATAATGAAATGATGGGGACGTTGGAAGCAAATATTGTATCTAGGATTTTCATCTCAATCCAAGACATTCCAGTTATACAAGGGATAAGACATAATATCTCACAAGAAGAAGTTTTATTAGTGATTTGATTTCAAGTGAATGTTGTGAAAAGGATTGCTTGAAACATATAGATTTCAAGTTTGCATTGGAGAAAAGGAAGATATATTTTTCAATGAATAGAAGCATGCAAAATTCATATATAATGGGGTGCATGCAATCTACTTTGGCAGGTTATGATTATCATATCGATAATTTATTGCTTTGTAGAAAGGCTTTCAAAATGTTTCATTCAATTGGAAATTTTCACCTATTAGGAATCCAAGCAAGATTATAAAAATATCCCACATTTTATTCAAAAGTACGCCATAGACAAGAGATTGGGCCATTAGCAAATACTGCAATGTCATGGATGCAAGAATTCTTTTCAAAGCATGTAGAGTGTATGCCAAATAAAGACACAATATATATTCTAGATAATTTCTCAAGACGAGAAATCTACAACTTATACAAATAATAAGTAGAAGGTGTTGAAGGAGATGGTAATTTTATTACATATTCATATTTGATGAGGATATGGAGCAACAAATTCAACAAAGTTTGTATTACTAAGAAGACAAGGATGGGGTTTACAGTACATGTGCTTCTCTTAAATAAAAAAGGGATAAATGTAAAGGGGTAGAAAGAGGTATGCATTCATAACATTATTTTTTAAAATTGGATAGTTATCAACTATGAAAATGTATTTATTAATAGGTCTCTTTTATGTTATGTGTAGATTCCATTATCAAAGCACTTCAAGAGCATCACAATCAACACACAAGTGAAAGGAAAAAAATGTATAAGCATCGAAAGAAGTGTTATAATAATCCAAATAAATATATGGGTTACCACATTTTGTCCGCACACCAAAAAAATTTTTAGAAGGAAAATTTTATGTAGTGTAGAGTTTTCTTCCGGGATGATCACATCCATAATTCTTTGTATCGATGTTTCGAGCCATCAACTGTGGCTCATCATCAGGATATATCAGAAAGTGTGTAAGCTAGATCTCTGTAGAATGAATAAATAGAGGTGTGAGATGGTGTTAGAGTGAGAAAGATGGTCAGTTGTATGGTCTTTAATGGGAAAAATGTGGCCAAGGGTTTACTTCACAACTCAAAATATTCATAATAATGCAAAATATTACTATAACCATAATTCATGATGTGCTTTCTTATTGGTTTGGTAATAATCTTGAAGTTTTGTATCTGCAATTAGACAACACTAGTTGTGAAAACAAAAATCAAATTGTTTTTGGATATCTAAACATGTTTGTTGAATTAGGATTTTTTTCAGAAGGTAAAGGTTGGTTCCTTCTTATTGGGCACACTCATGACCATATGGATTAGATGTTCAATCGTTTTCCAGTAACATTGAGGAGGAAGGATGTTGGGATCTTGCCATCATTAATTGAATGTATTAAGAAATCTTACATTCTAGAGCCTAATATTCACGTGTTGGAAGAAACTATTGACATACACCAGTTTATTCTGGGATTGCATGGTGAAGAGAAATGCATTGAACAACTTAATGAATTAGCTTCCAACATCAATTTCATATCAATTTTTTTTTATGAGAAAACACTTATGTGGGGCAAGAAGTATTCAACTGTTGCAGAATGGGGGCTATCATTAGGTTTAGCATTTTTAAGTTCATTCCAAATCATCTAATATTTGCATCAAATATATTGCTACTATAATCAATTGCTTAAATCCATAATGCATGAAGGCATAAGAGAGATATAACTTATTATGTATGCTTGGAAGAAATTAAAAAATCTATTAGAGATACATATAAGTACTTTGATGTTGCTGATTCAATTTGGTGGGAGTGTTTTTTCAACAATGAAAGTGATATCATTTCAATATCAAGAAATGAAGATATGATTTTGAAGGCTCCATTTATTTGGCCACAAAATTTACCAAATGAACATGAAGAAAAAAACATTGCTGAACAACAAAAATCTCAAGGCATTATTAATTCTTCACAGATAGAGGAAAGAGAAATGTATATTGGTTCTAGAATATCATGCACACAACGTGAAGCCATGAAAGACCTTTACAGGGGTTATGTGCAGGATGTTAAGGAGGATTGCATGATCACATTGTTAGTAGATGGAGATCCACATGACTATTAAGGTTATAAAGGTAATTAAATAAAATGAAGATATTACAGGGGTTGAAGTACATTGGTATGCCACAAATACACACCCATTCAATGGTGTGTACAAGTTAGAGATGGTAGTTGATAAGAAAATTGGCAGAAAGAGAAAAATAAAAGGTACAAATATAAATCGCCGCCGCACAAACCTCTTAGAATTAGAGGATGTTGACATACTTGTTTATGACATCAATTTAACAAAGGGAGGAACTCTTTGCTTCATAAACATAGAGATTATGAAGATGTTGCTACTAAAATAAATAGTGTTAAGATGAGAGTTTGTTGAACCTAGTCATAGATCTAGAAGACTTTTGAAACCTGAAATGGTGGGCATGCATGTTGACTTAGATGGGGCACTAATTGATTAAAGAGAAGAATATGGGTCATTTTCATCTGCATCCAGTCATTCAACTGAAGATGTTGTAGATTCTAATGGTGTGCTAGAACCTATGAGTGATTTTGAATAATTGTCTAAGACATTTTATGTAAATGATGTTTGCATGTTAACTTGAAATAAATATTTTAACTTCGATATGATATTACATGAAATTATGAGTCATTTCTATGTTTAGTGGATTATATGTTTTAATTATGAAAAATTCGCTTGTTTAGAATATCCACAATGCAACAATAACTTAGAGAAATAACTTATGTTTCATTCAATCTACCAATATTGAGATTTTGATTAAAAGTGGAAAAGTATTAGAAATTAATGTTCAATTTTTAGATTATACAATGATATTGCCATGATATTATTTATCTTTATCATTTGATATACCATAGTTAAAAACAAATTGCAATTTTAATGCCTCATTAAAAGGGGGTATTTCATTTTGATGATTGATTTTTAGGTTTTTGTTGCAATGGGATAAATTGTCTTAGGCTAAGATTTGAAAAGAGCTATACTTTTAGCCTTTAAAAAATATTTTACTCTTGGTATAATGACTCTTTCATTTAGGTGTTCATTTTTAAAGTTTTTTTAATCATATAATGTTTCCATAATTGCATGGTTGAAATATGTTGAAAAGCTAAGGTTTTTTGTAATCATGATCTTTGGTTTTAATTTCATGGTTGAAAAATGGTCAAAATTTTAAGGTTTTTGTTTTTGTTTTTTGTTTTGTTTTTGTTTTTTGTTTTTTTTTGAGTTATGATATTTCATCTTTAATGATATGGTTGAAAACAATTATAATTTTTTTTTATCTTTAACACCACAGTTGAAAATTGTTGAAATTTTAAGGCTTTTTAGAGACGTGATATTTTATCTTTAATGCCATGCCTGAAAACCTTTGGATTTTAAGTTTTTCAGTCATGATATTTTTATCTTCAACACATTGCTAAAAAAGGTTGGAAAATTACCCATATATATACTATATAAGTATATATATATATATAATATAATTTAATATATAATATAAATATTAATATATAATATATTGGAAGAAGATCAACACTTTTTGTTTTTCAGTTTGTTTTTTACATGTTCGTTTGGCTGAAGTTTCTAGTTTTGAGTTTAACAGTTCTCATTTTGAGAGTACTTTGTTTTCCTGGCTGGGAATTCTAAAAGATTCCTAGATCATAGTACTTGATGATATTTTGTCAAGGGAAAATGTTGTAGTAGATAAATACTATTACTTATGGAGGAAGGCCCTTCAGAGGATCCCTACAAGGTTAGTAAAGAAGTAAGTTTAAGGTAGTATAAAGATTATAGTAAGGTTTCATAAGAACGAATTGTTATTATTTTATCTGTAATTACTAACTCCCTCATGTCTAGGGTTTTTATTCGTCAAGATTCTTATTTAGGGCGATTAATCTCTAGATTAAATCAACCTCATCTTACTATCGCTTATTCATTTTGGTAAAACCCTAACCTTTAGGGTTCACTATAAAGCCCTAACCTTTTGATGCTAAAGGTATGTTGACAATAATGATAAAACCCTAGTCTATTTAGGATTTGTTGATAAAGTCTAAAGCATATAATGATATTCTACTCTTTTGATGTTTAGGATTTTGGTAATGTTACAGTAAAACCCTAACTTTTTTTAGGGTTTGTTGTTGATGTCTAGGTTATATGATAAAACCATATATTTTTAGGGTTTGGTATATTAGAGTTTTTGAAAAAAACCCTTGTAATAGTTAAGGTAAGTCCGATGAATGAAAACCTAGGTATATATGCTTCCATAAAATTGAAACCCTAGTCTGGTCAAAATTGTTATATATCTATTTTTGAAGTTTGAAGTTTGTCTCTAGGGTTTATGATACAAACCCTAGTAAGAGATTGATATAAAGAAAAAATAATGAAACCCTAGGTATGAATTGATAGAATTCTAACTTGATTGTTGATGTCCATGATTTAGTTTTTATGGATGAAATATAGGGTTTGTGACAAAACCCTAGTAGAGTTTGACATGAAATTCTAGAGCTAATATTGAAACCCCTGATATAAAATTCTATGATTGGATTGCTAAGTTGATTTAGTTTCTAATATCTAAGGCTTTAAGCCTCAATGATGGAATCTAGGGTTTGTGACCAAACCCTAGCAAAGTTCTTAAAGTCTAGAGTATGAAAAGATGTAACTCTTGTTGATTATGGACCTAACTAGGATTAGGTTTTGGATATCTAAAGTTTTATTATTCTGATGCTTCCATTGTAATGATATGCTAACCCTATTTTGATAAAGTTAACTTCATGCTCCCATATATTTATACTTGGATGTACTTTTTGTTGAATATTTACAGGTAAATAATCTTCAAGATGTTGAAGATGTTCACCTAACTCATAATTAAAGATGACTTTATAATAATGATGGGTATGATGGAAATAGGGAGATGTAAGAATGATGATGATATTAAAAATGGATAGATGAGCTTATTTCCATAAGAGAGAATGATGTTCTTGAAAGAATGAAGCCTTTGAAGGTTCAAGTTCTCTGATCATAATGTGAAAGGAAGAGCTTGTATAGCTGAAATAATAAAGTTGTTAATATTCATAAGTCAAAAGGGAGCTTGGATGAAGGAAAGTGTATATCATCCATAGTTAAGAAAGATAACATGATCTTGAATAATATTGATAAGGCAAGAAGAAAATTAGAGAATGACTAAAGCACTACAAATGATTATTTGTGATTAATGAAGTTATGAAAAATAATTGGATGTTTTGGAAAGTGCCGAGTTTGGTGCTACTAGAGAAGTTGAATAAGGAATATTTTGTAAAATTTAGTTTGATAATATAATGATGACCTAAGAAATATCAGAATGATTGAGGAGCCTAGAGGCTTGCGCTAACATGCACACACACACACACATATTTAAAAGTTTTTTAGTAATTAGGGTTGTGATTGTACACACAGATCTCTCCATAAGAAGGTTGAAACATTTTGAAGCATGCTTCGATTGATGGATATATATGAATTACTTTATGGGGAGAAATGAATCCTCTTGGGGTGGAAAGATGCTCTGGAGGACATCTAGATGACTCGTGATGATGTCTAGATCCCAAAGTAGGGAGGGTATCATTGGTATTGTGGAGCTTTGACTTTGGATACGATACCTAGATCCCTGGATTAGTATTAGAGTTGAAGCCTGATGGTACCTATAGTGGCTAAAGCTTAGATCAAACTTTAGTACCATCCAATTAGATACCTTTGTCAAGTGTCTAATCTTTAGCATTATGTATGCTATGACTTATGACTCTTCATATAGCATATCATTTTGATTTCATCCTTATACACACACACCTCCCTAGTTAAGAAGGGAGTGTTGAAGAATGTAACTAGTGTCAGTCTCTATAATTGTATTGGAGTCATAAAGTAATGTATTTGTCAAAGGAAAGAAAAATGAAAATTTATTTAATAGAAATATAGTTATTTTTGGCATGGGTTTCATGCTTATCGTAAATCAAGCCTCCATTGTGGGCTTTTAGGATTATAGCTTGAGTCATTGTCATTATTAATATATTCTAAACCCTTCTTGTGATCCTTATGTCAAGAAATAAAAGACACTTTTACTTATATTCTCCTCCTCCACCAAGTTAGCTTCCTAGTCCTTCAAGTTGACCTCAAACAATTGATAAGTCAACCTCATATTAGAGATTCAAACTACTATATATATACAAGTGCATTCAACCTATTGAAGGAGAGATACATGACATTCAATTTGCAGCTCAGGAGAGCCTATCCTATGCCAAGAAGAGAAGCAAGCAAAGAAAAAGTCTAAAGATAGTGATCCTATGCCACAAGTGAAAATTTTCTAAAGTATTACAGGGTCGAAAAAGTTAGGAGACCGAAAATTGCAGGAAATGAAGAGAGGGGTCAAAACCCTAGTTTGCATGATATTTTCCTTTGATTTGATACTTGAAAGTTAGACTTGGTCATGGGAGGCTAACTTGGTGGAGTAAAGGAGGTCACTTGTCTTGGTCTTGGGTCTTGACCGTCTCAATTTGATTTGAATCTACTAGTGGAAGAGTTTGATTGAGTTTTCCCCTTCAGGGTTTTTCCCTAGCTGAGTGCCTACATCTTGTGTTCTCCTGTTGTCTTTTAAGTTTGGACATTTGTCTTGACGATGAAAAATATAAAAACAAAAAAATAAGAAGGTATAACTAATCACAAGAAATCATCAAGTAAAAGAAAAATCAGCTTAATAAGAAATCCTAATGTTGCCCTAATGGATTTCTCAACACTCTTAACTAGAAGTGCCCAACCAAAAATCCTGATAGAATCATGTACCTTTGTAATGGTGAAATTTCAAGAATTTGTGAAGGGAATCATATTTAAGAGACTTTGTTTTCATTGTAAAAATAAGGGGTATTTCATAAATGTTATTTTTGTTTTTAGACGATTCATTGCAATTTTGTAAATAAAAATACATTACACCTCTACGTGTACACATTTTTCAATAAATAAATATTGCTTGGAGGTCAACTCCAACATTTTCAACCATTGAATTTTTGTTATCTCTGTTTTTCATACCAAGTCATCATGCATATTGATATACATATTGACCAAGTAAAAAGATACACTTCACAAAGTTTTGGATACAAAGAAATTGCTTTGTGGTCAAATTCATAAATATTGCTTGGAGGTTAACTCCAAAATTTTCAACCTCTGGATTTTCGTTATCTCTGTTTTTCATACCAAGTCATGCATGCATATTCATATACATATTGACCACATAGAAATATGCATTCTATGAAATTTTCGATACAAAGAAATTACTTTGAGGTCAAACCCATGCAAAACGTTTTCAATGCTTGCTTGCCTTTTTATTTGTCTATTTTATTTTGATTGGAGAAATGAACATTGATATACATATTCTTTAAGGCAATGTGATCAATGGTGGATATATAATAAGCAATTACAAATATACAAGGAGGTCAAGTCATAGAAATAGGATGACACACTGTACTTCCAGAGGGTTGTGCTTTTACTCTCATCTAGTTAGTGAAATTGAACTTGATTGCTGTCATTAGTATTGGGACTTTCCATAGCATCAAGTGAGTTCATGATGGTTTTTAGTCTCATAATTTGTTTGAACAAGTTTTGGAATTGTGTTTAATGCGTTGTGTTCTCCACATATAATTAATTAGAGAGATGTTAAATTTGGTGTTGGGATGCACTTTGCGTTTTCTTCTAGTGTCAATTGACCTTGTGGCATTGCTATACACACCTAATCATCAGCTTCATAAGGCCACCATTAATGTGCCATGTCATGGTTACGTGGAAGTTTTCCACTTTCATCTTGATAAGGAAGGGCACCATTAATGTGCCATGCCATGGTTGCATTGAAGTTTTCCACTTTCAACTTAGTGTTAGGACTCTTCAAAGCATCTCACAAGTTCATAATGCTTTTTATTTTTTCTTGAACAAGTTTTGGATTTATCTTTGATGGGTCGTGTTCTTCGCTTATAGTTGATCACATTTGGTGTTGAGACGCACTTCATATTCATTTAATGTCAATAGAAATTTGATATTATATATTAAACTATTACCATATTGCAAACCACAATAATACATGCACAATCAAACCTGAGCACAATGGGTTTCTGGGATTTCGAACCAATCATGGTTAGATTGAACATAATGAGCCTTTATGAATATGACCCAATCAAGTTGTATAGGTTTAAAGTAGTTGCTTATAGTTTTATTAATTTACATGTTAAATTAATATTATAGGTTTAAATCAATTGTTTATAGTTTTATTAATTTACATTGTTAAATTAGTATTATTTTTTAAATTAAGTAATTTAATTACATTATTTCTATTAAAAAAATTTAAAAAGATGTCCATGG
Source organism: Pinus taeda (assembly GCA_000404065.3). NCBI lineage: Eukaryota > Viridiplantae > Streptophyta > Pinopsida > Pinales > Pinaceae > Pinus > Pinus taeda. The sequence continues at coordinate 91,346 of APFE030551775.1, read as the reverse complement.
GGCATAGAATAGACGGTGATAGTGTGTTCTTTTAAGATAATCCATGGTGAAAAAGCCACTGGTTCAAAACCCTATGGGCAAAACTCTAGCTATGCGAAAGACTATGTGGCCTATGCCGTGTGCGATCTCGTGTGATTTTGACGACTTAAATATTCTTAGATTGCAACTACTCAAACCACATATTAAGAGTGCCAATCATCTTAAAACTCACTTTATCTAACAAACAAAAAATAAAAAAATATTCATAAAAAAAATTAATAATTAAATATTTAAATTTAAAATTATAATAAAAATATTACATTAAACTTTTACTATTATAATTAGTTCTTAAAAAATATTTCAAATAGAATTAATTTTAGCACATTGAGCCTTTGGGAATTTAAATGAGTCCAAGTCCTAATAGATTTTACTTGCATTTATTTAAATCAATCCAAGTCTTGCATTTTCTTTTGAGTATATGTTTTAATATAGTAGGATATTAAATTTTATTCGAACTTGAATATTCTAATTATATAAAAAAACTCACTCGTCCTATCTTGATCGAATTTTATTTTGTTAAGCTAGTCCCAACAAATCTAAGATATATATTTTTCGGGATATAATTAATATGTGAGCCAATTTATGTTGCTAATATTGAACATTCATTGAATGTAAGTTTATTGGGATATATGGTATTATAGACTTTCTAAATTATGTTACTAATATTGAATTTATATATATATATATATATAATATTAATTAATATATATATATTTAATTTAAATTTAGAATATGAATTATATATATATATATAAATTTAAATTATTGTATATTGAATTTATATATATATTATATTATATATATATTTATATAATTAAATTTTAGTAATATTGAATTTTATTATATATATATATATAATTTAAAATTATGGTATATTGAATTTATTATATATATATATATATATATAATATATATATATATATATATATATTAATTTTAATTTTTAGTATTATTGAATTTTATTTATATATATATATTATATTAATAAATTTTGGTAAATGTTGATAGGTACCAATTATAATAAGCATTTAAAACATATGTCATTCAACATTTAAAGGTTTTAAAATTAAAGAAACATAAAATTAACTAAATATAATTTTTTCAAAACCAATAATATATTTATATTCATTAAAAAATTTATATATAAGTAATCATATATATCTAAAAATTAACAAGATTCTTAACCATGGAGGTTCACTCCTTTTTTATCATGAAGATTCTTAATCTGTAAATAGATTTATCAATACCACATGCTCAAAAATTAATATGACACATTCATCTGACATTTTATTTTAATTAAAAGTGAAACATAGATAATTACAAGGGAAATAAATCTCATACTACTAAGAATATTCTAAATTATTCTATGGAGGTTAAATCCTTACCATCCATCTAATAATTATTGATAATTAAATAGTAAATTTGTAGAAGTCTTATTCCAAAATAAACATGCTTGTCAACATAAAAATATTATGTAAATGATGTTGGTAGCATTGAAACTTAATTTTTCAATTTCTAGTATTCAATTCCATCTTATAAAATATTGATTAAATTTAATTTTAAAAAACTTGGTAAAAGAATGTCGAAAATGAAGTCCATGGACATCATGGATCATATTGTTGATATGAAGTTGGTATTATTGATATGACATCCTTTTCATTAATTTCACATATACCTGTTGATTTTTGTAACTATAGTCAGTCTTCATAATGTATAATGAGTCCCTAATGTATTTGCAAGCATGTCTTCATGCAAAAACAAAAAAGAAAATTTGAATTTGTACGAAATAGTTTTTAGACATAAAAAATGATGAAATCGATCTCTTGTTTTTTTGAGTTAAAAAATGAGCCTCAAAACAAAAATGTACAACAAAATCAACTTTATCAAAATCAATAGGATTCAATATGATGATGTCAACCATGGGGGATGATTCATCGTTTTTGGAGTGAAAAGGTAAAAAGATAAAAAAATAAAAAATAAAAAAACTACTTTTCAACTCATATTTTCAACTTAACTCCCTACAGTTTTACTCAGATTTCGAGCGAGAACACTTGTTGGATGCAAAATTTATTTTTTTTATCCAAGGAGTACCCATGTTACATACATTCAATGGATTCTACTATATGAATGTGAAATACACAAAAAATGTGACTGTAACCACATTTTTTCATGTATTTCACATTTTTCGTGCAGTATGGTCCATCAAAAGCATGCAACATGGGTACACTTGGATGAAAAAAAGAAGTTCGCATCCAACGAGTGCTCCACTTCAAATTTCAATAAAATCCCAAGGAGATAAGTTGAAAATACTAGTTGAAAAAGTAGTTTTTTTATTTTTTCCCTCTAAAACTTGTTGAGGTAATTTGTTCTTATTTTATTATTCCCACTATTATTTTACAATATTTCTTAGGAGACCCATTTTCGACCTCAAAATTTATCTAATGTTAAAAAGTTCAGGTCGGCTCCAATAAAGTCACACGTATTCGATCTCAAAGGAATCTTATATAAAGGCATCACTTCGTCCCTCACAAAGCCAAGTAGCTTGCATCTTCTAAGGAGAAAAGTTTGGGCAAGATCAGAGGTATGAGGAAACAAAGAATTATATCTTTGAGAAAGCGAAGAAGGGAATCTTTGAGGCAATAAAGAAGGGCATCTTTGAGGCAGTGAAGTCTGAGGAATCAAAGGACCGAGGCAGTGGGATTTGAGACAAGAAGACGGAATTTCAGAAGTAATGAATCGTTGTCGAAGGTTGAGTTATATACATGTCATTAAGGTTGAATTTTTGTTGGAAAAAACCTTTGTGAAGGTATTAAATTCCTATGGAAGGGTTATTTATATAGAAGGCAAAAGGTAATGTTCTATGCAAACTTAATCAATCACTTTAGTGGCCAGTTGACTTGATTAGGAGGATGGACCATGGAACATGTTTAACCTATTTATTGACTAAGATGTATCTCTATTGCATTGAATATTTCTCTATTGAAAAGGTTGTTGGGTTTTCCCCATGTGGGTTTTCCCAAGGTAAAATAATGTGTTCTTGTGTGGCTATCTCTTTGTGATCTTATTGGAATATTGTTTTATTGTTGAAGTTCTTTGTGTAATTGATTTATGATGATCAACGAATGTAAGATAAAACTAATCTAAGAAAATAATCATAAGAATCAATTATTAGTTTGGATAACTCTTTAAAATTCAACAATACCCCTCTTCAACTCTAGTGTTTTTTTGTACTATAGATTTTCTCGCATGTTTAATTCTCCGAAAATATTACCATAGGTAATGGTTGAGGATGTTATTGTTAATGATTTTGTTAGGGTACTATAATATAGGGTTTGTCTAACTATTCATTTTGGGAGTCTTCTTGTAAGATTTTTAGCCTATGAATTCACCAAGTATCATAGTCTATTCTGTCTGTGTGTTATGTTTCCTTCGATTCCACTTCCTTAAGGTCACATAGGAGGTCAAATCTAATCATAGTAGCCTCTCGTCGCATGTTTACCCCGGTTGGCATGGTTACTTGGGTAGATGTGGGAGGAGGGTGTTACACAGAAAATATGAGAAGATTACAATGCTTTTCTCAAGCCCGAGCAAACTCTGCACTATCTCTATCTATCTCACAGCTTCCTAAACAAGCATAGGCCAATACTTAACCAATATTCTGCTTGCCCAAGTCTTATTTCCTTTCTCTGTTTCCTTAGGAATTAGCCCCTATTAATTAGGAAAATTCCTCAATTGGAATTGTGCAATCCTCATAGGCCTTCCTCTAACTGTACACACTACTTGTACAATTCAGATGATTATACAACTGATAGTACCCTGTCCCTAAAATCAAATCTCAATTGGGTAACTCTCAGATATGATAGTCACGAGTTATTAATGAGTGAATAATTAGTTAACTGGTTGATCACTGCAGAAACACCCCATTATTAGACCTCCCACTAGTTCCTCCATTAGTTGGAACTAGTTTAATTGAATTAAACTTAGATAATTATATATCATTTTTTTTATTCAACTGTGTTAAGTAAGTCATTCATCTGTAACCATTTCCATGGGAGGTAGTCATAAATAACTAATTTCTCATGATTTTTGAATGGTCCACTTAGCACTCATTGCATCAGGAGATGCTCACAGGGGTGAAGAAGTGGGATTGAAAAATAGTGAAATGAATCACATAGCATCAATCATCACTTCCGAGGCTTGCACCCGGTAACCAAGACTTCCAGGGAGGTCACCCATCCCATATTGCCTCTGGGTCAAGCGCGCTTAACTGTGGAGTTTTCCCCACATTCAAGCCCACTTAGCTTGCTACCCCATTTGAAAAACCATAGCAAGTGTTGTGCCTCATGAACCATTCAAGAAGAGTTCCCTTCACTCTTTTTAAATTTAAGTATTGAGGGGTTTTCAGAGTGCATTATAGTAGATATCATTTTTTTGGGATTCAACTACATTAAGTAAGTCATTCAACTATGGCCATTTCCATGAAAGGTAGTCGTAACTAACTAATTTCTCATGATTTTTGAATGAAGAAGTGGGATTGAAAATAATGAAATGAATCACATAGCGTCAATCATCACTTCTGGGGCTTGCACCTGATAACCAGAAATTTCTGAGAGGTCACCCATCTCAGATTTCCTCTGGCTCAAGCGCGCTTAACTGTGAAATTTTCCCCACAATCTAGCTCACCTAGTTTGCTACCCCATTTGCAAAACCTTAGCAAGTATTTTGCCTCATGAAGGAACAACTCCATAGTTAAGCATGCTTGAGCCAGAGGCGATATGAGATAGGTGACCTCCTGGGAAGTCTTGGTTATTGGGTGCATGCCCCAGAAGTGATGATTGACCCTATGTGATTCATTTCACTATTTTCAATCTCACTTCACCCTTGTGAGCATCACCTGATGCAATGAGTGCGAAGTGAACTATTTAAAAATAATGAGAAATTAGTCAGTTACGATTACCTCTCATGTAAATGGTCATAGATGAATGATTTACTTAATGCAGTTGAATCCCAAAAAAAATGATATCTAATATAATGCAGTGCAAAAACCCCTCAATACTTAAATTCAAAAAGAGTGAAAGGAACTCTTCTTGAATGGTTCATGAGGCACAATACTTGCTAAGGTTTTTCTAATGGGGTAGCAAGGTAAGTGGTCTTGAATGTGGGGAAAAATCCATAGTTAAACGTGCTTGAGCTAGAGGCGATCTGGGATGGGTGACCTCCCGGGAAGTCCTGGTTACCAGGTGAAAGCCTCGGAAGTGATTGTTGATGCTATGCGATTCATTTCACTATTTTCAATCCCACTTCTTCACCCCCGTGAGAATCACCCGATGCAATGAGTGCTAAGTGGATTATTAAAAAATCATGAGAAATTAGTTAGTCACGACTACTTCTCATGGAAAAATGATATCTAATATAATGCACTACGAAAACCCCTCAATATTTAACTTATATAAATTGAATTAATTAATTACATCTCAAAATAAACTCAACCAAGGATCCTATAAAGTAGGAGACACTCTACATCACTCAAGTTAGACTCTCAACTCGAATTAATTGAGCCAACTAAGTCAAATTAACTTAGTTAACTAATACAAGTTGTCATGAGATGTGGACTTACAATTTTATTCCTAACTTAATTTAAGAACAAAATTAAATTAAGATTTTCTTGTTGCATTTTCAACACCTATAGTGGCTAAAGCTTGGAGCACACCTTAGTCTCAACCGGTTAGATACCTTGGTCAAGTATCTAATATTTAGCATTGTGTATGCTATGATTCTTCATAGAACATATCACTTTGAGTTCATCCTCTTGTGTGTGTGTATATATATATATCTATATATATATATATATATATATATATATTTATATATATATATATAATTATATATAAGAGGGAGTGTTGAAGAATGTAACTAGTGTCGATCTTCATTATTGTATTTGAGTCATAAAGTAATGTATTTTTCAAAAGAAAGAAAAAGGAAAACCTATTTATAAAAGGATACTTATTTTTGGCATGGCTTTCATGATTATTGTAGGTCAAGTATCCATTGTAGGATTTTAAGATTATATCTTGATTCATAGTCATTATTATTATATTCTAGATCCTTCTTGTGATCTTTGTGTCAAGAAAGAAATATTATTTTTATGTATATTCGCCTCCTCCACCAAGTCAACATCCTAATCCTTCAAGTCGGCCTCAAACAATTGAAAAATCAGCCTCAAACAATTGAAAAATCGGCCTCATATTGGAGATTCAAACTACTATATATATACAAGGGAATTTTACCTATTGAACAAGAGATACATGACATTCGATTTGCAGCTCAGAAGTAACAAATGAAATGCGAAGGAGAGCCTATCCTATGCCAAGAAGAGAAGTAAGCAAGCGAAAGTCCAAAGTCAATGATCCTTTGCCATACGTGCAGATTTTCTAAAGTATTACAAGGCCAAAAAAGTGTAGGAGACTGAAAATTGTAGGAGAATGAAGAGAGAGATCAAAACCCTAGTTTGCATGATATTTTCCTTTGATTTGATACTTGATAGTTAGACTTGGTCATGGGAGGCTAAATTGGTGGAGTAAAGAAGGTCACTTGTCTTGGGTCTTGACTGTCTCAATTTGATTTAAATCTACTAGTGGAAGAGTTTGAATGGGTTTCCCCTCCCTAGGGGTTTTGCCCTGGCTAAGTGACTACATCTTGTGTTCTCCTGTTGTCTTTTAATTTTTGGCAATTGTCTTGATGATGAAAATATAATAACAAAAAAAAAAAAAGTAATAACTAATCACAAGAAATTGTCAAGTAAAAGAGAAATCAACTTAATAAGAAATCCTAATGTTTCCCTAATGGATTTCTCAACACTCTTAATTAGAAGTGACCAACCAAAAATCTTGATATAATCATGTACCTTTATAATGGCGATATTTCAAGAATTTGTGAAGGGAATCATATTTAAGAGAATTTGTTTTCATTGTAAAAATAAGGGGTCTTGCAGAAATGTTATTTTTGCTTTTAGATGATTCATTACAATCTTATGATGTTTTTTTGGTTAGTAAGATGAATACTCATCATTGTAGGTAAGACATTTTAATGTTTAGAAGTTTTGTTTTGTTATTTGAAAGTCTCATTTCATTATGGTGAATCCTATTCTTTGAGTTTGAACTTTGTGATTTAATGATTAGAAACTTTGTTATGTTATTTGAAGGTCTCATTTCATTATGGTGAATCCTATTACTTGAGGATGAACTTTGTGATTTATACATGCCATGTAAATGTGTTTTTTGAATTTTGTTAAACATATACACTTAAGATTATTAAATTTATTTTTCTCTTCCTTGCATTGATTCTACTATATTTACAAACTTTTAACTATTTGATTTATGTTTACTTTCGAAATTTGTAATTACGAGTTTGTTGAATTTATTTTTCTCTTCCTTGCATTGATTCTAATATATTTAGAAACTTTTAACTATTTTATTTATGTTTACCTTTAAAATTTGTAATTAAGTAAAAGTTTGTTGGAATTTTTTTGGGAAGAAATACACTTCTTCTTAATTTATTTGTTTCTCTTTAATAGTTTTTATTTACTTTTGAAATTTTTTATGAAGTGAAAATTGGTTACATAATTGCATTAGAAAATAATATTAAAATTAACATGGATAAACTATTTTTTATTTTTTAATTTAAAATGTTTATTTATTTATTTATTTTTGGGTATGTTCAATCAAATGATTAGTTACACATTGTAAATAAATAAAAATAGCTTTGCGAGCACAAAGTTTTCAATAAATAATATTGTAATAAATAAATATTGCTTGGAGTTCAACTCCAAAATTTTTAAGCATTGAATTTTGTTATCTCTGTTTTTCATACCAAGTCATCATGCATTTTGATAGACACATTGACCACGTAAAAATATACACTTTACAAAGTTTGGATTCAAAGAAATTACTTTGAGGTCAAATTCATAAATATTGCTTGGACATCAACTCCAAAATTTTCAACCTCTCGATTTTCATTATCTCTGTTTTTCATACCAAGTCATGCATGCATATTTATATACATATTGACCACATAGAAATATGCACTCTACAGAATTTTGGATACAAAGAAATTGATTTGAGGTCAAACCCATGAAAAGGTTTTCAATGCTTGCCTTTTTATTTGTTTATTTATCTAGTTAGTTAGAAAGAAAGAAAGAAAATTATTTTAATATTTATGAGGCTAAATATAATTTATAGGACATATTACTTCTTCATCTAGTTAATGTATTTGGCCTTTTTCGTATGACACCTCAGAAATTAAACTTGATTATCGTCATTAGTATTGGGACTTTTCATAGCGTCTTTTTTAGTCTCATTATTTGCTTGAACAAGTTTTGGATTTGTGTTTAATGTGTTGTGTTCTCCACGTATAATTAATTAGAGAGATGTTAGATTTGGTGTTGGGATACACTTTGCGTTCTCATCTAGTGTCAATTGACCTTATGACATTGTTATACACACCTAATCATGCGGCTTGATAAGGAAGGCCACCATTCACGTGCCATGTCATGGTCACATTGAAGTTTTCCACTTTCAACTTAGTGTTGGGACTCTTCAAAGCATCTCAAAGGTTCATAGTGTTTATTATTTTTTCTTGAACAAGTTTTGGATTTATCTTTGATGGGTCGTGTTCTTCGCTTATAGTTGATCAGATTTGGTGTTGAGATGCACTTCATATTCATTTAATGTCAATAGATATTTGATATTATATATTAAACTATTATCATATTGCAAACCACAATAATATATGGACAAAAAAACCTGAGCAATGGGTTTCTGGGATTTCAAACCAATCATGGTTAGATTGAACATAATGAATCTTTATGAATATGACCCAATCAAGTTGTATAGGTTTAAAGTCGTTGCTTATAGTTTTATTAATTTACAAGTTAAATTAATATTATAGGTTTAAAGCAATTATTTATAGTTTTATTAATTTACATTGTTAAATTAGTATTATTTTTAAAATTAAGTATCTTAATTACATTATTTCTATTAATTTTTTTTTTTAAAGATGCCTATGGGTATAAAATAGATAGTGATAGGGTGTTTTCTTAAGATATTTCGTGGTGAAAAGGTCATTGGGTCGAAACCTCATGGGCAAAACTCTAGTTATGCTAAGGGCTGGTGTGGCCTATGCCAAGTGGGATCCCGTGTGATTTTGACGGCTTAAATATTCTTAAATTGTAGCTACTCAAACCATAGATTAAACGTACTAATCATCTCAAAACTCACTTAACAAAAATAAAAAATAATCCCACTAAAAAATAAATTAATAAATTAAATATTTAAATTTAAAAATTATTAATAAAATATGAGACGCCTTAATATATTAGTTCATAAAAAAATATTTCAAATAGAATTGAAATTTAACACAGTGAGCTTTGGAAATTTAAATCAACCCAAATTTCCACAAAGTCCTCATAGATTTAAGTTGCATTTCCTTTTGAGTATATACAAATAGATTAAATTATTTTAATATGGTAGGATATTAAATTTTGTTCAGAGTTAAATACTCTAATTATATAAAAAACTCTAACTCATCCTATCTTCAGGGAGTTTTATTTTGTTAAACTAGTCCCAACAAATCTAAGATATATATTTTTCGTGATATAATTATTAGATGAGCCAATTTATGTCGTTAATATTGAAGATTCATTGAATATAAGTTTATTTGGGATATATGGTATAACAAAAATTTTCAAATCATGTTACTAATGTTATTAATATTGAAGGTTTAGTGAATTTAGTTGTATATATTTGGGATATATTTAGTATAGTTATATAAATTAAATTTTTAATAAGATAGATACTAATTTATAATAAGCATTAAACTACTTATTTTATCAACATTTTAAGTTGTTAAAATTAAAGAAATCATAAGAATTAACTAAATTATAATTTTTTCAGAACAATAAAATAATTATTATTCATAAAAAAATTAATATATAAAATTATCATATATACATTTAAAAATATGTAACAAGATTTTTAACTACGGAGATTCACTCCTATTCTATCATGAAGATTCTTAATCTGTAAATAGAGCTATCAATACCACATGTTCAAAAAACCATTACTCATTTAATATGACACATTCATATGACCTGCTATTTATTAAAAGTGAAACATAGATAACTACATGGGAAATAAATCTCATACTACTAAGAATATTCTAAAATATTCTATGGATGTTAAATCCTTACCATCCATCTAATAATTATTGATAGTTAAATTAAATTTGTGGAAGCCCTATTCCAAAATAGACATGCTTGTGAGAATGAAACTATTATATAAATGATGTTGCTAGCATTGAAACTTAAATTTTCAATTTCTAGTATTCAGTTCCATCTTATAAAATATTGATTAAATTCACATTTTAAAAATGTTGGTAAAAAAATGTCCAAAATGAAATCCATGGACATCATGGATCATCCTTATAGAGTTTATTTTTATGAAAACATTACATAAAAAGGCTTGGGCATGGCTCATTTCACAATACAAATATGAAAATGAGCATTATCATTTTAAACAATATCCAAGGATCTCAAGGAAGTTGGTATTGTTGATATGACATCTTGTTCATTAATTTCACATATACCTGTTGATTTTTGTAACTATAGTTGGTCTTCATAATGTATATTTGAGTCCTTAATGTATTTGCAAACATGTCTTCATGCTAGAAACAAAAGAGAAAATTTGAATTTGTAAGAAATAAATTTTAGACTTCAAAAGGATGAAGTTGACCTCCTGTTTAACTTGGCTCCTATTAGAGAAATTTTGAGGTAAAAAAAAAGCCTCAAAGTAAAAATGTACAACCAAAATCAACTTTATTGGAACCAATAGAATTCAATATGATGATATCAACCATGGGGGACGATTCACCATTTTTGGAGTGAAAAAAAACTATTTCTCAACTTAACTCCCTACGCTTTTACTCAATTTTCAAGCGGGAACACTTGTTAGATGAAAAATTTAATTTTGTGTCCAAGGAGTACCCATGTTGCATACTTTTGATGGATTCTACAATATGAAAAATGTGAAATACACAAAAAATGTGACTATAATCACGTTTTTTCATGTATTTCACATTTTTCGTGCAGTAGGGTTCATCGAAAGCATGCAACATGGGCAATCCTTGGATGAAAATAGAAATCTTGCACCCAACGAGTGCTCCCACTTCAAATTTCAATAAAATACCAGGGAGATAAGTTGAAAATACTAGTTGAAAAAGTAGTTTTTTATTCTTTCCCTCCACAACTTGATGAGGTAATCTATTCTTATTTTATTATTTCCATTATTATTTTCTAATATTTCTTAGGAGGCCCATTTTAGACCTCAAAATTTATCTAATGTTAAAAAGTTCAAGCTAGCTCCAATAATGTCGCACCCATTCGGCCTTAAGGAAATCCTATATAAAGGCATCACTTCGTCACTCACGAAGCCAAGTAACTCACATCTTCTAAGGAGCAAAGTTTCTGAAATATCAGAGGTATGAGGCAACGAAGAATTATATATTTGAGGAAGAGAATAAGGGCATCTTTAAGGCAATGAAGAAGGGCATCTTTGAGGCAGCGAAGTCCGAGGAATCAAAGGAATGAGGTAGTGAGATCTGACGCAAGAACACTGAATTTCAGAAGTAATGAATCTTTGTCGAAGGTTGAGTTATATCTTTGTGATTAAGGTTGAATCTTTGTTGGAAAAAACCTTTGTGAAGTGATTGAATCCTTATGGAAGGGTTATTTCTATAGAAGGCAGAAGGCAGAAGGCAAAGTTCTATGCAAACCTACTCAATCACTTCAGTGGCCAGTTGAATTGACTAGGAGGACAAACCATGAAACATGTTTAACCTATTTATTGACTAAGATGCATCTCTATTGCATTGAATATTTCTCTATTGAAAAGGTTGTTGGGTTTTCCCCATGTGGGTTTTCCCAAGGTAAAATAATGTGTCCTTGTGTGGCTATCTCTTTGTGATCTTACTGGCATATTGTTTTATTGTTGATGTTCTTTATGTAATTGATTTATGATGATCAATGATTAATATAAGAAAATAATCATAAGAATCAATTATTAGTTTGGATAACTCTTTAAAAATCAACAATACCCCTCTTCAACTCTAGTGCTTTTTTGGATTTTATATTTTCTCCCATGTTCAATTCTCTAAAAATATGACCAAGTAATGGCTGAGGATGTAAATTTTAATGACTTGACTTGTTTAAGTAAGATTTTTAAGGTAATATTTTGTGCGTGAAAAATGTCTTTTACCCAACTTAAGATTAGTTTTGAATCTCCAAGCATTTGAATGTAAGAGGTGCCTCGTTCTTTTGTTTGTCTTGAAAGATTTGCCAATTACTTTTATTTTCATGTTTTCCCTTAAAGTGCCTACATTTTACACTCACGTTTTCCATTAAAATGCCTACATTCTACATTCATGTTTTACATTGAAGTTCCTACATTCTAGCTTCCCTTTTTTAAGAAGATGGATGCTTGCACATTTCTATATTCACAATTGTTAGTTTCAAAAGAACTTCCAATGACTTTTTTTTTCTCCATATTATCAATGCTTTGGCCTAATATTTATTTCAAAAATATTTTGCATGCATCTAAAAGGTGGATAATTCTTACTTCACAAATAATAGACTTATCTTGAGCTCCATCTAAAATTACCACTGTGGTAACTTCTAATTGTTCTATCATTCCCATTTTTTTTTTGGGTATTGGTACCCTCTTAATTCTACTAATAGCATTTTATTTGATGATCTACTTGGAATGGATAAGAAACTTTACCTTATAATTTGATTGCATTCATAGCTAATTTGATTACGCATAACACTATTAAGCTCTAAATTGCTTTAGTGTTCTTAATCATATCACTTCATGTTTTCCATAAAGTGTCTATATTTTAGCTTTCCTTTCTCTCTATTAAGAAAAATATGGATCCTAACACTTTCTTTCTATATTCACAATTTATAATAAGTGATCTATATATTTTTCATCTTGTTAGAATAAATTGTATACTTTATTTTGTTCTTTTCTATAGTACACCATGTCAATTTTTTCTCACTAATGAAAAGCACACATAGATTCTTTCTTTCAATGATGCACTCACTTTCTAGATTTTGCTCCACCACCATTATTATTCATTACCTTCCTCAAACATAACCATGTATCTTAATTTTTCTATAAACTTACTATTGGTTGGATTATTGGACCATACCAAGGAGTCTTCTTCTAATTTTAATTGGATATGGACTTTGAATAGTCTCTTGGTGAAAACATAACAATGTTTTACCAAAATTTATTCTAGGCTTAATATTTTTGTGTTTTCCATCCCCATTTCCATAAAAATATTTTCCTTGGATCTACCACATTAACATTTTTGAAAAGCCTTAACTATATTTACTAGGTCTTGAGTTACATGGTATTGTCTTGCACATCCAATCTTACTTTTACCATCTCCAACTTCATAGGCTAACCAAATACCTTTAAGAAGGAAGGATTGTACTGGGGATTTCCATGGAATTGAGGTTTTTTCATAAGATTTAACTAGAGTTTTAATTCCATATTCATCATATTTAATAACTACTGCATGTGGATCTAAATTACCATTTTCATTAGCATCCAAACTATATAGTATACGACACCCTTTACTCTAGTTCATCCAACCTCAAAAATAACCCAAGGGGGTATGAAATCAAAGCTTCTTGTTCATACCGTCCCTTGATTTGAATCTCCCTAGTCCCTTCAATAGCTAAACGTTCAAAGTATTTTTAAAGCATAACATTATTCCATAGACCCTCACCCTTGATCAATATCTAGGGACTTTTGGTAGCAAAACCTTCCCAAAATAGTGTATTTTTTAAGGCCCAACCACCTATTTCCTTTGGCTTTTATATTATCTTCCACTTGTCCAAAGCCATTCCATCTTTTTCCTTTTTTCTTGTCCATAGAAATAGAAACATTTTCCCTTGTTTTTTCTTGTATGCCAACTCAAATGTGTGCGAAAGATAACTAGTAAATTGGAATAACTTCCAAGGTATATTTGACCAAAGTCAATTTTCCGCCAATAGACAACTGTCTTGTGCACTACCTCATCATTATTTTTTTCCAATTTATGATATCGTTATTCAATTTTTAAAACCCTTGTGTAAGCTCATTTTTCTAAAGGGTGAATATTCCAACAATAATTTTTATGTTTTTGTGGAGCTATGTTTGAAGCCATTGTAGATTTTTTAGCATTGATTTCCATAGTGGGTTCCTTTTCACGAATGTTTAGAGTCTTCTTGATTTTGAGGGATTCCCTTAAGGGACCATGCTCATATAGTAGTACATCATCCACAACTAGTAAATGTGATAGGACCATTCATCCCCCATGGTTTATTCCTTTTACATATTCATTTTTAGTTGCCTCTTTCAACATTTGTCTCATGAATTCTACAACTATGAGAAACAAAAGAGGTAACAATGGGAATTCTTGTCACAACCCTCTAGTGGGTTTGAAAAAGCTAGAGCTTCATTCATTGAAGGGATATAACGAAATTAAATTTAGGCAACCAAATATCTAGTTTACAGAGGGTATAATACACCCTACATGAATGGGAATTAACTTGATTTATAACCAACTTACTTTATCTTAAACTTTGTCGAGATCCAATTTAATTATCTTATATTATTTTTTCTTTTTATTTATCAAGTGTAGAGCATCTTGAGCTACCTATGTTTCTTCATGTATCTTATACCTTAAGGTAATATTTTACGAAAATTCTATTTGGCTTGATTTGATGATTTGAGATATGATTTTAGATAAAGAATTCAAATAGAAGTGTGCTTTAATTCCATAAAAGATTTAGGGTCATGTTTTTAGGGCAGTCAACCCCACCTTCCTCCTATCCCTGAGCCTGGGAACTCCACTATATCTTCCTCCCACCCGATAAATGTAGTTAACTCCAGGGAACCGTCTAGCCTTCCCGATGGAGAAGACTTTCTAGAACTTTGTGCCAAGGATCCTACTCATATTCTAGGACTCCATCCCCCAGGGACTAATGAAAGAAAAATGTTATCCTTAGGGAAGGATTCAACCACTGGTTTTAGATCAACCTCAAAGATTTCAATGTTTAGTACTTTATCTTCTTCTTCATCAATAAATATACAAAATAAAACTAATTTGATTAACTTTGCAATAATTTTGCTATTTGGTTCTTGTACATGTTTTGAAATTGAAATGCCCCTAAATTTTCCGTTTCTTTAAATCTCTTCATTTTCCTTCCAGCCTCCATATCCAGTTGTTTTCTCTTTGTTTTGAAAAACTATGGAATAATTTTGTATATGCCTCCCCTTGTGCCAACCAGGGTGAGTTTACTTTTCATCCTCCTTTGGAAGTCTTTCGACTCCAACAAATCCATTTTTCTACCCTCGTGGGGTTTGAATAGATTCCTCTCTTCTAAAGAAAAAATCCTTTTCCATCATGCTCAAACATTAGTTTGATCTTTTCCTCCACTTTGAGTATAGTTTCCTCATTGGTCCAGTGTTTTTCCTTGTTCCATGTTATTGTTGTTCTTTTGATTCTCCACATATTCTCTACAAACTAATCCATTTTTGTCAACTATATAGAGTTAGTGATATGTTTCCATCCCTTCTTTAAAAAATTAATAAAGTCTTCATATTCCAACCTAATTGAATCAAATTCAAAAGAGACAAATGGATTTATCTTCATCTTTTTCCACTTGAAGAAATATTTGGTAATGGTTTTAAAGATCCTGATTGACTCACCCAACTTATGTTTTTCTATGTCTATTAATAACTTGTTTGAGAGAAAAAACCTATTTGTTAGACCCTTGAATATTCCCTCTATTGTTGTACTTTGATTTCTCAATGTAGGAAATAACCTTGTAGGATCCACATCATGTAATCCCACCTCCCCAATATTGTGAAGGAAACAATTTGCTAGAGTATTGTTTTTGGTAGTTTCTCCCTAGATTTAGCTCTCATATGGACTAGTTTAGATTCCCTCCTAAAATAACATACTCATATTTGAAACAATCTCTAGTGAATAATATATTCCTAGTTTATTTCTCCTCATTAAAGGGTAAACATAATTTGAACAAAGAAATATTTTTTTAGTCTCTAGAGGGTTAATATTTAGATACCTACATGTAGCATTAAATGGTTAAGAAATTGTAGGGACAAGTTCCACCCAAATATAATCCCCATAATCCACCATAATAAACAATAGAGTAAATTTCCAATATTTTAGAAGGGAAGCTGGAATGCAATTGGAACATTCAAAATATAACAATCCTTATTTATATTTTGTGTGGGGATCCCAACCCTCTTATGTTGATGGATAAGCATTTTTAACCCTCCTATTAGGAACCCTATAATAGATTGCTACTTGGCACTCTTAATTACCTTAGTTTTTTTTATTTTTGTTATGAACCATGCACCTTAATTACCTTAAGATCCCTATAATATGTTTCTACTTGGCACTCTCAATTACCTTAGTTTCTTTTTGCTATGAACCATGCACCTTAAAAATGATAAGTTAATGAATACAATCCACTTTGAGGAGGACCCCCCTTTTACTATGAATTCAATACACAAGATAATATGAGATTGATCTAGGTGGATATTGGTGGCCACCTGCCTATTCCACTTGGAACACCACCATTGTTTCTTTCAATTTTTTAGTTTCCTTGATTGTAGCACAATTTACTATTTTTGGCAGTTTTTTGGGTCCTGCACTTCCAGAGTTGTTTTGAGGCCCTAAATGATGTTTTTTAGAAAATGGGAAAATATGAACCTTTAGAATATGTTTTTAGTTGAAATTTGTATTCCTTGGATAGATATTTCTAACACAGTATTGTGCATGTCAAACATAGATCATATGCCAAAGTTACGACCCTGGGAAGTTGATGTACCAATTTACCCAAATAGGGCCCATAGTTTTGACGCTTCATCTCCTAAGGTTAGGTTTTTGGATGTTTAGGGTTTGCCATTGTTTCTCAATAATAAATAGGCCTTTTAGCCTCATTGTAACACAGTTTAGAGGCTTGTAGCCACTACATCTCTTCTTAGAGATAAGCTACCATTGCCCTAGCTAATTTTATTTCCATTTTGTTTGTAAGCATATTTTAGTATTTGATATTAATGAAATGAAGTGTTTTTTCTACTGAATCATTGTATTTATGGTTATATCTGTAATTTATTGCATTCTTGTTTAAGTTCAGATCAGTGGTATTAGAGCAGTATGCTCTTTCTCTATTTTTCTTTGCATGTCCTGAATGAGGTCAGAATATAAGGAGTTAGGGCTCGAACTGGTCGAACCTTTGCAAGACTAGCCTTGAAAATCCCAACGACCTCCCATGGTGGTAGACAAGAAAGACGAGGGGGCAGGAGAGCCTTTCAAAATCTTGCTCGAAGAAGCCCTCAAGCGACAAAGGTACGCGATGATGGACAACTTTGTCCAAATCCTTCAGTGGCTACCCAAAGGCAATGCATCGCCTTCCACCAACTACTCTGGAAGCACAAAACCCTTTAAGGTACAAGTTAACTTTGACATCCCCATATTTGAAGGTCAGATAGATGCGAACGCCATAGATAAATGGTTAAATATGCTAGAAGAATATTTTTCTGTTGATGATTTTTTCAGCTGGGAAAAGATTACTTTTTCAATTCTCAAAGGTTCCCCCCACGTCAAGGAATGGTGGGAAAGCTACTGTGAGAAGAAGGACAAAAGTACACCCTCACTATTTTCATCCACACCCACTTGGAATTCGTTCTGGGGTGCCATTAAGGAGCAATACTACCCTGTCAGGAGCTATGAGGATAAATACATAAAGTGGACCACGCAACGACAAGGAAGGGACTAAGACGTGCCAGAGTTTACCAATGTTTTTCATACCCTTCACAAAAAGTTGGGTATTAATGATTATGAGTGACATTTGGTACTCAAGTACCGCAACTACCTACATAGATACATCTAGGATGAGATGGAGTTCTTGGACATATCCTGCTCATAATGATGTATCGATACACTGTCAAGATTGAGCTGAAGTTTAAATAGAAGAAGCGAGACTTTGGATCTATGAATTTGAAGCAAGGGAAAGGTGCCCCCAAACCGTAGAGAAAAGGATAAAGCCAAGGTGGGGCAACCTAGGACAACTCACCGAAGTCGCAAGAAAATAACAACACCACGAAGAGAAAGAAGGACATGAAAAAATGGTGTGAGTTCCATAAAATCTCCACTCACAACATGAGTGAGTGTCGGGCCAAGTAGTCATTGGTGGTCAAGATGAAGGCTTCCAAATCAGATGCATGTTCCAGCTTTGAGTCAAAACCCAACAAGGGCAATGAAAAAGGGAAGCAGATTATCGATGTAGAGCCTAGTGCCACCATTGCCACCACCAAGATCCAGAAGAATGAGCCCGAAGATTTAGAGGAGGGGGAGTGACTCTTCCACTCATAGATGTGGGTGAAGGGTACCCCGTTACAGTTCATTGTCGACATTAAGAGACAAAAGAACTTCATTTCAGTAGAGTTTGTGAAGTGGTTGGGCCTATCGACCACACCACACCTACAGATGTACATCATTGAGTGGCTTCACCAAGGGCGAGATCTCTGTGTCAACCAATAGTGTCACCTTCCCTACAACATCAAGCCCCTCACAGATGAGGTACTATGTGATGTTGCCCATCTTGAAGTTTGTGATGTATTATTAGGACAACCATACTTATGGAAGAAACATGTTGTATATGCGTCTAGACCTCGCTCTGTGATTATTACTTTGGTAAGTAAGTTGTACAAGATACTGAAGGTAGCCCCGCTTACTGCCATCTCTTTGATCACTGCAAATAAATGCAGTAAGATCATTTCACAAACCAGGAAATTTGTTTTCCTTATCATTCGCCCTTAGTGTTATAGAAATATTTGGGCATTGCAACCCCAATCATATATGTCCATAAACCAAGGGCTTCTAAACACATAAAAGTGTTGTTTCATACCCTAAAGAAACAAGGTCAACTGATTACATCATTTCCCAGAAGTTCTCCCTAAAAAACTGCTCAAAACTGGACCATACAGACTGCTCCATGCTGAGGGTGCGATGCATCTCACCTGTTACACATAGAGGGTGCAATGCATAATGAAACGCCCTTCTGTAGGGTGCGATGAGCGAGAGCAGACAAATGGTAGAGGTAGTTTGCTAGGTGGAAACCCAGAGAATCTTCTAGAAACTGCTCATTTGACACTTGCCTCTCTGAATTTACCTAGGGATGAGTGAGAGATCATGAAATCTCCAAGTGGAACCAAGAACTATCATAGAAATGACAGTAATCAAAATCCCAGAAGTTGACTCACCCCCGTGCAAATATCTCATCCTAGAGATCTAGAGGCTGAAATTTTGTATTCTGTAAGGAAGTGCTATTGGTTTCTCTGTGAAGCATTGTATTGTTGGGTGATCTAGTCTTTTCATGAGGTGAAGAGGGCTTTCATGCTGGGAGGATGGTGCTAGATTAGACAACTGGGTTGTAATCCTCTCTTCTACTACTTCTACTAATAAATCTATTTGAGTTTTCCTCCATATGCTTGTATATCTCCGAATCTTGTGTTTGTTTATGCATGTGTATGGTTAATGTACATCTGATCCTATATTGTTTGTGGTTATAGATCTCTATGATTTGATGGTATTCTGCTGCTTTGACTCTACAGGTGTTCTTTGAAGCAGGACAAGTGAGAAAAGAGTGGCAAATGCTCTATCAAAGGAGAGAGGAAACAAGCAAGGAGCCAAGTGAAAGACTGAGGTTGGTACTCTTTGCTTCTCTCTCATTTATCTCTCATAAAGGAAAACACAAGTAACTTTGAATTTTTTGTTTCTAAGATAGCTACCCATCTTAGTGGGACTAACAACTCTGAATGGACACTAGTTTTCTCGTAAAAAAAATGGCAACTCCACTGACGAGCGAATAGTTTATTTGTTTGTCCTTGTTGTTTGCTTTATAAACTACAGATGGAGCCTGAAGTTAAGCTAGCTAGCCTTCGAACTGCTTTTGCTATGCAACTGCAAAGTAGATCAACGCTGCTTCAGTCAATCTCTGGGTTGGTTTATGAACTGAACATCTGACTTGCAAACATCCTAAGAGCCCTTATGGTAGCTCAATAACCTCATTAGATCAGCTCCTATACTTTGTGTTTACTGCCTATCATAAGCTTAGCCTAAATCCCTGAACTTAGCTGCAAACTGTGAGTGAAAACCAAGCTCAGTCTTGTCCCTGGACCATCGCACTGTCTCTCATTGGCAGTCTAGATGCATCGCACCTCCCGTTTGCTGCAAGTGGGATGCATCCCTGTTTCTCTTAAGGATAGGTGTGATGATTGAGTGAGACTGTTTCTACCTCTAGATTTTGGTTTTTTCTTCATTGTTTTCAGCTCTATTCAATAGTTTTGCTATCTATGATCAATATGTCACTATTGAAACCTTCTTCCTTTACATTATTCAACCTCCTTTGATAAGGGATTGTGAATTTTTTTTATGTATTTTTTCATCATTTACAATCCTCCTTTGCAAATAGTAGCTTAATCAAGCTGTCGTCTTTTGATATGAAAGTGTCGCAACTGTCATTTTCAGTCAAGAAAAAGAGTGTCGTAAAGTCTTCCTCTTTTAGATAGTCGATTACACTTTTGCCATTTTATTTGATTTGAGTTATCGATTCTTTGAAGTTTCAAAAAAAGTTTTCCTTTCAAAATTGAAAGTGTCGTCTTAGTCTTCCTTTCGTTTTTTGAAAAGAAATTGTTAAAGTGTCTCTTTGAGGAAAAGTGGTTCAGATTTGTACTTAGTTTTCTTTTTGTCATTCACACATTAAGGAAACTTAAAAACAAATACATGCATGTGCATTTTCATTTAGACTGCATGCATAAATTGATTTAGGAAAAGTGCATTAAGTGTGTGCTCTTTGCTCTATGTTGAAATAATTTTACTCTTCTTTCCTTAGTAGCTAGGATTTTCATTGCTAAAAGAAAATAAATGACTGTTTATCATCTTAGATTGCATATTTAGGAATTGTATATCTACATGATGTGGTGAAACTTGAAAGGAAAACTTCTTAGGAAAGATCAACTGTAAAATAAACCTCAATGAACATAAAAACGCTTTGGAACCTAACGCACAACATCTAGAAGTCTAGGCTAGAGACATATTCCGGCATCATAAGGCCTGGTAACTATCGTTTTCATTGTAGGTTGGGTGATTCCTCCTCTTTGATACGAAAAGTGCCAGTACAGACTTGTGCTCCCACGTATCATTGAGTATATATTGGGAGACCACAATAGGCTATATCCTTTATCCTTAGGAAGCTGTGTCTGCTGCCCTATCGATCGCAATGCATTGAACATAACATTCAGGAAGATTGACTGCCGTACGTAAAAGTATATTGTAGTTTTGCGATTGGTTTGGTAATCCCTCTATCTAGACTTCTAGAGTGGTCACTTTCGTTCCTTTTCAGACTCCTTAAAAGAAAAGGTCCATCTGAGCACTTGTCACTTCAGGCTCATGAAAAATCAAAGGCGACTAGAGTCATTTTTAGCTTTTTCTCGACTCTTAAAAATTGAAAAAGCAAGTTGTGTCAAAGCATCATAAAATTTATTTTAATTGGAATAACATAACTGTTCCCTCATTGGTCTTAGGTTGAGAAAATGGAGTCCACCAATCAAGGATTTCCCCTTGGGGGGAATCCTAGTACTTTCTCTTCTTGGGGAGATATTGGTGCCCCTTACATGGCTACATTGCCCCTACCAGAATTGACAATTGGCCTGCCAGTATGGCTTTTCTTGACCTCTATCATTCAAAACACCGTAATTCCTGAGCAATCGAATAATCAACCAGATGATATTGGAGTTGTTCCCCCACCTTCTACTTCGTTTGTTTTTCGCTCTCCTTCTTCCTCTTCGCTTGGTGAAGCCAATAACACTAAAAACCAAGTTATTGAAAAGAGGAAGAAAGGGAAGGAGAAGAAGAAGAAGAAGCCAACGATAAAAGGGGGCAACCGTACATCGTCTGGCAAAAATCCACACACTGCACCATCCAAACCTAAATCTCCATGTGTCATTTGCAAAGGGGACCACTATCATCGAGATTGTCCTTGCATCCCACGGATCTTAAGGGACTGGTCTCCCCATTTGCACAATCCAGTGTCTTCAACCTCTGTCGATCATGTTGAGAGTACACCATCAACTAGTGAAAACGAAGTCAATGGACAGAAAGGAAGATCTAAATTTCCTTGTAGGCTGTGTGAAGGCGATCATGCCCTCCACCATTGTCCTTTCCTAGGCAAAGCTAAAAGAGTCTTAGATAATCGTCCTGCTTCACTGCAGCGACTTCCTCCTGGATACAAGAAGCTCTTGCCGAGTCCATCGCTAGTTGAAAATCTGACTGACACACCTTTGTTGTCAGTCAAAATGCCTATCATTGAAGATAAACCCTCTGAGTCCACACCAGACCAAAGCCAATAGGTCGAGATGATAGTCGATCCAGTGTTTCCTTCAGAAGGTTCTCCTTCAGATGATACAGTATCCAAAGAGAATGAGAACGAGACCGTTCAAATTCTTTTTGTTAAAACAAAATCCGATGAACATGGGGGCAATCTATCCATTCCTTTACCACAGGAAGGAAGTTCGTCAATTCAAGAGATTCATCCAGCTGTTTATTTGGTCCCTCCTTTAAGCAATCTAGTTGTTTTCTTTGATTGGAATCTGCTAGCGAGACCCCGCCTACCATATAATGTACCATTCCGGGTCATAGTACAAGCTTACAGAATGATCATGGTTGGCACCATCATAGATGAAGGGGCTTCTATGAGTATCCTTTCCTCAACTGTTTGGAAAGCACTTGGTTCGCCATCGCTTCTGCCTGAGATTCGAAATCTGTCAGGCTTCAATAAAGGAAAGAATCGACCATTAGGGATCCTTCCAAATTTGCCTATAACTTTGAGAAGGAAAACCGTTCATCTGAACGTGATGGTAGTCCAAGGGCCTCTAGATTACAATATACTCCTTGGGCATGACTACATTTATAGCATGGGAGCTATTGTTTCCTCACTCTTTCGAGTGATGTGTTTCCCGTATGAAGGCAGAATGGTCCAGCTCGTTGACCAGCTTTCATTCCCCGGTTCAAACACAACTACTAGTCAAATGCCATCCCTAATTGGTCTTTTTGCACAAGGAATGTCTCATCAGTCTCCAATCCATCCACCTAATGATCATGAGTGATTCAGTGAATGTGACTAAACCTAAGGGGCACACGCCCTGGCCTGCTTCGGCAGGAAAACCATAGATATAAGATATGTTTCCTCGTAGGATATATGACCAATCTGACACACCCATCCATTTAGGAAAATGGGATCAGTCTGGAATAGGATTTCCTCGTCGAAGGTTATGTGATTGGAAGCTCCTACCATTCATCTTTGTCTATTTCGATGGAAAAAGACAAGGAAGTGTTTTGGCTGCTACGCGGACTAAACAACCTTGCTTTAATGCAAGAACTTCTGTATGGTGACCTGGAAACTTTACTTTTCTTTATACCTGGTAGCATGCAAACCTTTTTTATGCAAGTGAAAAGTTACCAACATAACTATAACCCCATAGTTTTTACTAACTTCAACTAATTCAGTTAGGTGATTGGTCTGGTCAACCATTCACCTTTGTCGAGATCGATGACGATGTCAAAGTGAAGGAGATGTTTCTACGAAACTGCCCTACCTAACCTCAGTAGTTCTTTAAACCCTAGGACAGTAGTTGGTCATTCTTAGCTTTCATACAAAAGGCTCTGGAGCAAAGTTTCGCATGGGGCAAGCTCCCTAAAAAATGAACCTACAAATGAGAGACATCCTTATTATACGACTGGCACGAGCAGGTTTATGCGAAGTTCAAGCTCATTAAAAAATAAACCTAGCAATGAGCATATGTTCCCCCAGAGTTTAAGCTCATTAAAAAATGAACCCATCTTTTGGTAAATAACCTTTATGATCGCATTGCTATCAAATTTTGAGCCTTGGTCGTGTTCTTACCATCACCTCCACTTTTTAGCCGATCATACGCCTCCACTTGATTGTTTACCCTTTTGAGGAACAACAACGACGAGTGATTCTGTTGGCCACCTTCTTTACATTGCTGTGATTGAAAAGTTCCAAAATTACCTGGAACGAGCTACTACCCGAAAATATCACTAGTTCCTAAAAAATGAGTCTCTTTTAAGCTCTTTTTAGACTCGTAATATATAAAAAGATTGTCGAGCAATTGGCCTCTCCAGCTCGTTAAAGTGATTGGAAGTGCCATCCCTCCTCTATATTTTAATCTTTTTGGACCTGAGGGATCATTACACAAAAAGATCAAGCGCTTGTCTTTTTCATCTCACTAAAGTGATCGGAAAAGTCATCCCTTTTGTATTATTTTATACTTTTTTGGACTTAAGGGATTATACTATGAAAAAGGACTATTAGATTTTCCTTTCTGTCTCTTTTTAGACTCTCTAAAACTAAAAAGGACCGAGTTATCTTTGTCGTTAAACTCATTAAAACAATAGCAACAAACTTGTCCATTACAGACAAGAGCGAGTTTCACTGTCGCTAGGCTCGCTAAAACACAGCGACATGTTTGCTCGAAGGGTGAATTATAGAACAAGCATATGCTATCCTCCTCAAGCTTGACAAAAATAATTAGGTACTGGTCAGTAATGACTGGGGAAAAATTGGGAAGAAAACTTGAAGAAATTTATTGGTAGTAGGTCGCTCTTGAACATGACACTTTCACTCCATCACCATGATTGAGTCGGGTTGGGTTATTCCGTTCATCAGTCATATCACCTTTGGTCCTCTGTACCATCCATTTTTGGGGTTAACGCTACCAATCCATTTCAGTGTTGCCGATATGTTCAAGATAAGTTGCTCAGAGAATTCATCAACCCAGCTAACGCCTCATCTGTTGTAATACCTTCACGCTCCATTTTTCATGACCGCCACCCTAAACCTTGTACCATCAGATCATTTTCACCTCCACAAAATCATTTGCTCCGTTTTGTGTCGTAGATGTGGAATTCATTAAGGCCCTCCTACGACGGGTCACTTCTTGTCGACATCAGCTCATTATCCAAGAAGTTGACTTAGGAACAACCCTTTCAGTACTTTGAAGCTTGCATGCCTCAATGGCAAGTTTCTCACTTCCGGCGAGAGGTTTACATCAATGGCCTTTGACCGAAATATTTTGCGTGGTGTTCGACATCGACTCATGTATTCGCACCACGTGAATTGTACTACAGTACCTTGAGGGTCATTATCATTATTGGTGATTCCTCTCGTGCCTGTTTACAACTTTCATCATTGGCTGGTAATCAGACGATGTCTTTCCATGTTCGACATCAGAACATCTTTTCACATGGATCGACTTATACTTCAGGTGAAGATTGAACGAGTTTTAAGACCCTGAATCTAGTTTCATCCATACAGGCTGCGATATATTCAGGAAAATAAAGACATCAAATGTACTCCATAGCTGCACAGATAATCATCCAAGCTAAGGGATGATGGCTCTAACAGAATCATCAGCCTGCCACACAGATGATTGTCTGTCCTATGTACATGAAAATGAATTTATAAAGTTGAGCATGGGAATTCCCATCTCAGCTCGATCATGAAAATATTATTAAGATAATGTATTGTATTGTATCTTATTACAGGTCACCTTCCAGTTCGAAAGACCTCAGATCCTCATGATAAATCATTTCACCCGACATCAGAAGATTTAGGACCTCATGCTTTAGGGGGAAACTGTTATAGACATATTTGGGCACTGAACCCCAATCACATATGTCCATAAATCAAGGGCTTATAAACCCCTAAAAGTATTGTTTCATACCCTAAAGAAACAAGGTCAACTGATTACATCATTTCCTAG
>APFE030551775.1:23161-48263 GCA_000404065.3 Pinus taeda | reverse complement strand
CTTCAGATTTCTTCTTAAGGAAATATATCCATGTATTCCTGGAGAAGTCATCTATAAATGATACATAGTACATAGACTTACCCAGTGATGGAACTTTCACAGTTCCAAACACATCACTGTATCCAAGCTCTAATATTTGTTTCGTCCTCTTACCACCAGAGGGGAAACTCACCCGATTCTACTTCCCATACACACAATTTTCATAGAAATCAAAATCTAGAGAGCTATTACTCATACCTTCTACCATACCTTTACCATGAAGTATTCGAAGGCCCTTCTCTCCAATATGTCCAAGCCTTTGATGCCACAACATGGTCTTCTCTCTAGAGACCATTAGATTTTCTGCTCCATTTTCAGGAACCATAGAACTATTGCACCTGTCAACAATAGTGCTACCTTGCAGCTTGTACAGAGTTCCAATCCGAACTCCCGCATCAATACCGGTGCTCCTTCAACCATCTTGCAGGTATCCTTCTCGAACACTGTCTTTACACCTGCATCATCCAACTTGCTTACAGAAATCAGATTTCTGGCCAATGCAGGGATATGCAGAACACCCGGGAGGGTTCTAACCCTTCCACCTTGCAACTTCAACTTTACTTTTCCACGACCAATGATTCTAGCCTTCCTATCATCTCCTAAGAAGACATCACCACCATCATATTTCTCATACTCGCAGAACCACTCTCTATGGGGAGTGAAGTGAAAGGATGCACCTGAGACAATCAACCATGCCTCATGATCTACATGTGTACTTGAAGAAGCCAAGCACACATCCCCACCTTCATCTGAGGTGGTTTTCGCCTCTGCAGAAGGAGCATCATCAGATCCCTTTCCTTTATTAGGAGCTTTAGATTTACACTCCCTTCTGAAGTGCCCTTCCTTTTCGCATTTCCAGCACACCACCTTTGTCGGTTTTCCTGGAGATTTAGATCTCCCTCTAGATTTAGATCTCCCACTTGATGAATTATTTTTGTTTCTGTTCTGGGACCGTCCTCGTACAGACAAGGCATCACCATTCTGGCTCTCCATATTTTTCCGTCTCATCTCCTCCGTTAGCAAGGATGAGACTATTTCATCAAACTACAAGGTAGTTGTATTCCTACCTATTGCAATAACCAGACTATCCCACGAATTCGGTAGAGAACACAAAAAACTGATGCACTTATCTTCATCTGAAATTTTAATATCAATAGATAATAACTGACTTACCTCAATATTAAATGCGTTCAGATGCTCTGTCACTGAGTCTCCATCTTTCATCCTTAGGTTATATAGATTTTTCCATAGGAACAATTTATTCACCAGACTTAGATTGGTACAAAGTCCCTAACTTGTCCCACAAAGCCTTCGCCTTAGCTTCCCCTGATACATTAAGCAATACTAAATCTGAGACACACAATTGTAATGTGCTCTTTGCCTTTCGATCCAACTTCTTCCATTCTTCATCGGACACTCGCGTTGGTTTAGTACCTGGATCTACTGCGATCCACTGATCTTTATCCACCAACAAATCCTCCATATTGAGTTTCCATAACTCAAAACTTTGACCATTAAATTTATCGATCTCTATTTTTCCACTGATCGCCATCTTCTTTTACCACTAGAATCAATCCCGCAGATCTCCCACTGAATGGGGTCTACCACAGGTCCGAGTGAAACCCCTCAGCAAAAAAGGTGTCCCCTTAAAGCCAAAACAACTTTGATACCAGATGTAGGTTTTAACCCCGTACATAAATTACCTGCATACGAATTCTAAAATACAGAAAATAAACAATGCAAGAGCATAACACATAAAAAACAATTACATAGAGATTTTCCCCTAGATCCCAAAACCGGGACTACCAGCTTGATTTTTCATTATATTCCTTTCAATGTTACAATACATATTTATACATGCCGAAGCATCCAATACCATGGACCGAAAACCATAGGTAGGTCCACCCAACCTAATATAGGGTCCAAATTTCTTTTTCCCAGGGTGCTGCCCTAGACTCCGTAGAGGGGGGCTACTCGCCCCCTCAAAGCCCCCAGACAGAGGGGGCTGGTTCCGCCCCTATGACCCCACATTTCACTACGTAGGTTAGTCGTGGAAAGAATATAACACAACCCAACACTAGTTTTATTTATGTTCTGTATGTAAGCATATTTTAGTATTTGATATTAATGAAATGAAGTGTTATTTCTACTACATCTTTGTATTTATGGTTATATCTGTAATTTTTTTCATTCATGTTTAAGTTCGGATCGAAGATGATCCTAATACAAGGTCTCCTTGGCATACATATAGGAGACAAGGTGCAATTATAATAAAATGGTACAATGAAAGGTTTTGAACAATGTTGGCCCTCGGTTTTGGTCTTATTTTTGCTCTAAGAAACTTACTAATCCATCTATTTACCATCCATTCTTCAATTTATTCATCCCATTTTGATGTATTTTATATCCATTCAGGTATTTAATTTTAATTTTTCAAATTCTAAAGTTTTTATGAAAATTTGGTTTTAAGTGCAAAAATTGGCAGATTGAGAAATTCCCGTAATAGCTATATGGTTGATATGGTTGCAGGACACTTGGGCATGAATTGGATGCATGGATGGACAGCTTGGGAACTAGGACTAAGCCATTTATGCTTAGTTCGAACATAACAAGCTTTATTATGCCCATTTAGTGCTAGTCAATCATGACTAGTCATTCAGAAATCCCATAGAAATAGGGTAGTTTTGAGATTCTATGGGATTGACCATATCTCTTGGGATGGGAGTGATGAATTCGACTTATATAGATGGATAAGAGTAGATGAGTTTGTTTGAGTGATTATAGATCAGTTTGTTTCATGAGACTTCTATTTAAAAGCCAAAACTTTGATGGCTTATGTATTGACTTATTATTCTTTTATGCTGAGACACTTTTGGATTGGAGAATTAATTTGAAGACTTGTTTTATTATTATTTTGCTATTCAATTATATAGATGTGTGACTTAATTTGAGCTTCTGATATCACTCTTCAAGTGTGCAAAGCAAGGGTGGAGGGCCCCCATTCCAAGCTAAGTACACTTCCTTGTTAACTAGTTTTATTTCCTATAATTTGGTTATTGTAGAACTAGTATCATGCTTTATTGAAAATTGGTTCATGGTTAATGTATGGTGATTGATTTCATTAGATCTTATCTTGTTCATCATTTTATTAAGTTGAAAAACAAAGTGCTCAAGTTTAGCACTCCTTCTGTTAACTTGGTGAACTAGAAGTAGTTTCCTTTGATTACATGCAAGTAGTTTTCTTATGTAATTTTGGCGTTAAGGTGAATGAATTTTGATGAAACATATTATGTGTCTCTTAAGTTAGGAGCCTTCTTTCATTTATAATTTATCCATCTTAAGCTCTTAGTTTCAATCTCTAATTCATTAAGTAGTAATTGAGGTAGAAGTGGACTTCTTGAGCTAAGAACCATTTCAGTGTTTTCCTCTTTTCAAACCAAGTGAATTGGAGTTGTAGTATGTATTGCTTTAGTTTTTGGAAAACTTATATTTCAAGGTTTGATTACATCTGATATTCATACATAGTGAACTTGCCTCAAAGTGTTACCAACCCGGATTAATAAGAAATATTTGTGTTAATTTCGGTAAACAAATTAGCTCAACATTTTGGCGCCGTTGACGGGGAGGCAAATATCGGCATAGTCAATAGGAAGATAACTTTCAAACTTTTCTAAAAAAAACAAAAACATTAGTTACATTCCTTTTAGTTATGTTTCTCTATGCCTAGACAGAGAGATCCTCAAGGTAGATTTGTTAAAAACCACCCACAAGTAGAGATAGGACCATCAAAAACCCCAGTTACTGGTAATCCAATAATTGAGGAATTGGAAGAAAAACAAAGAACTTGACAAAGGTTAACTTTAATTGAGAGGCAAACTTTGTTAGCTTGGGAAGCAAAACAAAAACAACCATCAACTTCAGGAAAACAAAAGGAAATTATTAAAGAAAAACAACCTGTCTTTCCATCTACAAATCAACCTGTCTTTGAACAACCTGAATCCCCACTTAAAATTGAAACAACTAAACCAATGGCAGAAGAGGGACATGGATCTGTTATTTTCACTCCTGAACAATGAATTGAATATGAGAGACAACAAAGAGAATGGAGAAGAAAAAGAGAGGAGGAGGCAAAACAAGAAAATGATAGAAAGAGAAAAAATGATCGGAAAAGACAAGAAGATGGTCGTGATAAAAAAGCTACCTTTGGCTTTCCAATAGTGGATACAACTGCAATATTAGGAGAAGAGGTGAAAATGAAAAATATTCCACCTTCTGTATTGCCAAATTTTTTATGGAATGTCAACGGAATATCCTGATGCTTTTATGTTTGAATTTGATATTCTATGTAGAACATATGGATACACTGATGACATACACAAACTTCATCTTTTTCCTGCTACATTAAAAGCAACAGCTTTAAAATGGTTCATGGGTTTAGGAGAGCAAACAATAAATTCTTGGGATGAGATGAGATTAGTCTTCCTTAAAAAATATCAAGCTTATTGTAGATCTAGAGATTCAAAGGAAGATGTTTTCAGAGTGACACAACAAGAAGATGAAAGTTTAGAGGAATATTTGGAAAGATTTGCATATAATCTACAAAAATCTAAACAACACTCTAAATCAAGAAACCATTCGAACAATCTTTCTCAAGGGTGTAAGGGATGAATACCTTGACATTTTGAATGTGATGGGTAAAGGAGACATTTCAAACCTGCCATTCGAAGAAATTGTTGAGTTATGTCTAAAATATTCTAGAGGAAGATAAAAAACTGGAAAGAGAGAAGCAAGTACAAAAGCAGCAAAGTCAGCAGCAGGAGGGATAACAAGAGCGGAAATAGGAAGCTTATTGGAAAACTTCAAAACTGATCTCTTAAGTACATTGGGAACACAAGTAGATGTTCTAAAGGCAAACAAGAAGAAGGAAGAACAAGAACAAGCTTTAGCAATCTTTTGTTCCAAATGTAGAAAGAAGCATCCATTAAGAGAATGTCCTTTGGATAGTATTCAGGTATGTGGTCTTTGTACAGAAAATCACTCAACATAAAACTGTTTAAGATTGAAAGAATTGCAAATGAAATCAATGGAAGAGGTGCAAGGAATATAAGGTTTTTATTGTGTAGCACCACGAAGACCATGGCAACCTAGGATGCCCCAACAAAATCCGCAACAATTCCCTCAACAAAACTACCTCTATCCATCTCAAAATCTTTGGAATCCTCCAATGCCATGGCAAGCTTGGCCTCCACAACAATATCCACACCAACCTGCACAAGGATGGAGAGGATATGGTTATGGAAACCAGCCACCTCAACAGTATCAACAACAATACTAGCAACAATACCAACAGCCATTTTTCGTATCCACAATATCCACAGTCCATGCCATTTCCGCAACAAAATTTTTCATATCCACCATCCATGCCATTTCCACAGCAGAATCCTCCACCGTTGTTGACTCAACAACAACAGTTACAGCTACCCTCAAACCAACCCAGACCAACCCAATTACCAACCCAACCAGTGGCAAATCTGAACAATAAAGTGGACAAGTCTGCATACACTGTAGAGGAAGCAACATATTTTCCGACATATTCTATTCTTCCTCTAAATGATGTCCATTTAAGGTTTGGAAAGGTGCTTAAAAAGGATTCTCCACCGATCATAGAAGAGCCAATTGAACAAGGAGAATCACCTGAAACATCACAATCTGAAACACAAATTCAGAAAGGGAAAACCATTATCACCCAAACACCACCTTATCCTGAGAGGTTAGTGGAACAACAAAAAGAGATGAACCTTAATGAATTTGATATTTTAGATGAATTGAAAAATGCTTATGTAAAAATTCCTTTATTGAAGGCAATTAAAGAGATACCAATTTATGCTAAAACAATAAAGGAATTTTTCATTAAGAAAACAGGTAAAAAGAAGAAGGATCCTACTACAATCCAAGTCATTGGCAAATTAGCAAGCCTCATGTCTACGCAAACCATTATAGAGAAATATATTGATCCTGATATCCCTATGGTTACTATCTCAATAAATAATTTCTCAGTACCAAATACATTAATAGACTTGGGAGCAGCTATAAATGTAATGGCTATGGAGACAATGAAAACTCTGCATTTAAACAACATTAGATCAACTTCTACAATTCTAGAATTAGCAGATAGATCTAAAGTTGTTCCAGAAGGAATGCTAGAAGATATCATAGTCTCTTTGGATTCATGGGAATATCTTGTTGAGTTCCTTATCTTGCAACCAAAAAAAAATTTGGGAGGACATCCTCTAATCTTAGGCAGACCATGGTTAGCTACCGCTGATGCCTTTATAGGATGTAGATCAGGAAGCATGATTATTTCACATGGAGATGAAAGGAAACACATTGCTCTTTATTCACCTGCACAATCATCTTCTTTAGACTTGAAACTCAAGAACAACAACAAACTAAATAAGTTTTAAGTATAAATCAATTCTTTGACCTTAGAGAAGAAGAGGAGAATGAAGACTTAATGGATCTTTTCATTTTGGAACCAAACATTTTAGAGCAGCTTAGAGAGGTTCAATATGAAGCTGCAAGTAATCTTTTGAATCAATGTTTTCAAGAAACTTGTACTGTTCAAACTTTGCAAAATTATTTTATAGACATCTTTCCTGTAAACACAATTTCCAATCCAACAACAAAACCAATTGAGATATATCCTGGAAAACATTTGAACATTGGAAACCAGTTGCAATCAACGCAAGAACAAGAGGTAATTGCATTATTACAAAAATATTCAAAATCTTTTGCCTGGGATTATACTGACATGCAAGGAATCCATCCCAGCACATGTATCCACCACATCTATACAGATCATCAAATCAAACCTGTAAGGCAACCTCAAAGACGAATGAATCCCATGATGAAATAAATAGTGAAAGAGGAACTGTAAAAATTGTTAAATGTTGGATTCATCTATCCTATTTCAGATAGTCAACGGGTTTCTCCATTGGTAATAGTACCAAAGAAAAATGGAAAATGGAGGGTATGTGTAGACTATCGAGAATTAAACAAAGCCACATTAAAAGATCATTTTCCCCTACCATTCATGGACCAGGTTCTAGACTCATTAGCTGGAAAGAAATTTTTCTCCTTCTTAGATGGGTTTAGTGGGTACAATCAAATTAGAATAGCAACAGAAGACCAAGACAAGACAACATTTACTTGCCCATGGGGAACCTATGCATATAATGTTTTACCATTTGGTTTATGTAATGCACCTGCAACTTTCCAAAGAGCAGTGCTTGCAATATTCGCTGATCTAGTCCACGAATGTGTAGAGGTTTATATGGATGACTTCACAGTTTATGGAAACACATATAATGATTGCCTCAACAATCTTGAGAAAGTCTTGAAACGGTGTATAGAAACAAGTTTGTCATTGAGAAACGAAAAATGCTATATGATGTTGACAGAAGGTACAGTTTTGGGACACCATATTTCCGCTTTAGGAATTAAGGTGGATCCAGCAAAAATCCAAGTCCTAGTCAACTTAATGCCACCTAGAACACAAAAAGAGGTAAGAAGTTTCTTGGGATATGTAGGCTACTATAGACGATTCATTGAAAATTTTAGTAAAATAGCCCAACCTCTGTTCAAACTATTAGCAAGAGATGTTGAATTTCAATGGACAAATAGTTGTCAAAATGCATTTCAAATACTAAAAGAAAAATTATCAGTTGCACCCATTCTCCGTGGGCCAAACTGGTCTTTTCCATTTCATATTTCAACTGACGCATCTGATACCGCGATAGGTGCCTCACTTGGGCAGAAAGAGAATCTGTTCAATTATGCAATATACTTCATAAGCAAGAACTTAACGCCTGCAAAATTGAACTATACAGTCACAGAAAAGGAAATGTTAGCTGTAGTACATGCAATAAACAAATTCAGGCACTATATAACAGGTTACCAAGTTTTCATTCATACGGATCATTCAGAAATAAAATATTTGATGAATAAACCCATCACCAATGGAAGAATAACAAGATGGTTACTGTTATTGCAAGAATTTAACATCACAATACAAGACTGGCCAGGCAAAGAAAATCAAGTGGCTGACTTTCTGTCCCGCATACATTCACCCAACGATCCAAATCCAGTTGTAGACAACTTTCCATACGAACACCTATTTGCAATAACAGTGAAAACACCATGGTTTGCAGACATAGAAAATTATTTATCTTCTGGGAAGTTTCCAACATAATTCTCTAAGAAACAAAAACGAAAAATTATTAGAGAAAGCTCTAGAAATAGTTGGGTAAATGGTGATTTGTTTTATACTGGCTTAGATTTGATAATCAGAAAATGTGTGCGAGAAGATGAAATATTAGACATCTTGAAAGCATGTCATGATGAACCATGTGGTGGTCATTTTGCAGAGAAACAAACAGCCTACAAGGTGCTGCAATTGGGCTACTACTGGCCATCCATCTTCAAAGACTCCAAGGCATATGTCAAGCAATGTGACAGTTGCCAAAGAACAGAGAGACCAATAGTAGCAGACGAGATGCCGCTCAAACCACAAGTCCTCATAGAACCATTTGAGCAATGGGCGGTCGATTTTGTTGGACCTATCAATCCACCATCAAATGGCAAGAGGTACATCTTAGTATGTACAGCTTATGTCACCAAGTGGGTGGAGGCAAAGGCAGTCACTAGAGCAATAGAAAATACAGTGGTCACCTTTCTCTTTGAAGAAATCTTTGTCAGATACGGAGTACCGAGACAAATTGCAACAGATCAAGGAGCACAGTTTACTTCAAAGCTGGTACAAGATCTTACAGAGAAATACAAGATCAAGCATAGGAAGTCGACACCATATCATCCTTAAGCAAATGGGCAGGTCGAGTCAACAAATAAATTCCTAGAAAATATCATGACCAAAATAGTACAGATGAACAGAAAAGATTGGTCTGAAAAATTAAGGGATGCACTATGGGCCTATAGAATCACATGGAAAAATACAATTGGCTTCAGCCCATACCAGTTGGTATATGGAAAAGAAGCGTTACTGCCCATAGAGTTTCAGATACATACATACAAACTGGCAGCCGAACTAGGACTGGACTTGTCTGAAGCACAACAACAGCGGATCATGGAATTAAATCGACTAGATGAGCATCGTCAGCAGGCCATAGAACATACCACATTGGTACAACAACAAAGAATGAAGTGGCACGACAGATTTATCAAACACAAGACATTTCACAAGGGATACTGGGCACTACTGTTCGACTCCAAATTCAAGGATTTCAAAGCCAAATTCACAACACATTGGCTAGGCCCATATGAAATCGAATAAATATTTGACAATGGAGCAGTCAAGATTAGGACAATTGACCAGGAACCCACATCATTTCTGGTAAACGGACATAGGCTCAAAGTTTATAATAGGCCTATTAGCAAGGAAGCATTTATGAAACAACTGGTAGAAGATACAGAAATGGAAATCATGGCACCATAGACTCAGCCATCTTCCAGTCCTGAAGCAGAATAAAAAAAAAAAAAAAAAAAAAAAAAAAAAAAAAAAAAAAAAAAAAAAAAAAAAAAAAAAAAAAAAAAAAAAAAATAATATAATAAACATAATTAAAAAAAATAAATTGTTTGTTAGTGAAAACCAGGAAACTGGCACTAAGAAAACACGAATTCATAGGGGAAAACCAAGGCAACTTGGACTCTATGAATTCCTTTTTCTTGTTCTACTGTTCTCACAAAAATTCATTGCTATCCTCCACACACATTTGACTTGAGGACAAGTCAAATCTCAAGAAAGGGGGAGGATTGCACAAGACCTTCAGTTGTGCAGTGAAAGTACAGATGGAACTTGTATTGTTAGCAGTTGGGACCTGAAAAAACATATCAGAGGGACCTGAAATATCAGCAGCAACATGTACATATTTCATAAACATGTACATAATAGTTGGGACCTGAATCATGAAGTCATTGCAGAGGGACCTGAACGACAATCAACAATTCAAGAACCAGAGCATGCAGAACAAGGAGCGGCAATAAATTCTACTTTTTAATCTATCTACAACATTGGAGCAATGGATTTCATCCCACTTGTATAGACATCATCTAGGGGAGTATATGTATAGTCATTTTGTGCTTGAAAATTCAAACTTTTCTCAGAAATTTTTAGTTTTGTTAAGTTGAAATTAGTACCTGAAGATATCCCTTACTCTTATCATACCTATTCTTGTAAATATTATACTCTATATTCCTGATACATATCCTATAACCTTTATACATCCTATCTCATTTCATGTACATACACATTCATTTCATGTCATTACCCCATAAGTAGGTTTCTTTAGGAGCATAATGGGACCAAATGAGGAGAACATTTTTCAACATTAATTCAAGATTTTTCCACCTGCACATGCAAATCAACGATTAGAAATGGGGATAATTTAAATATGACCCAAGGTGGTCATTTTAAAATTATAAGTGTACAAATCATAATGTATAGGTGTGCAATAACTTAATGCGCAATATATATTTGAATACAATGCAATATGGAAATTCATTTGCATAATGCGCAAAATGCAATACAATTTTGGATATGTATATGCCATATGTAAAGCGCAAAACGGCACAAGGCAATGTGCGCTATATGCATAATGGAATAAGGTCCTACGAAATATACGAAATAAATTTATATGCATATGGAATAAGGTAATACGACCGCATGCAACACAAAGTTAAAATTATACGTGCATGGTCAAACATTATGGCATATACAGTGAATGAAGCGACAGGTCCGTTTATGGCACACACACTATGGTTTATATGATGGTCTTATGAAATGCGGCAATCATACGACATGCAGGGAGCTCATAACATGGTAGCTAAGGTAGAGAAGGTTATGAGTATAACGACAGTCCACCCGAGCTCCAAACCAACGCATCACACAATGCAGGCCAGCACACGCGTACGAGGTGAACGGCGTGCCATGACGACCGTCAACCATTGGACTATGCACTGCATAAGGAGTTATGCGCATACGTTCAAATTATAAACATAACTTGGCCATCCTCATGACACAGTCGGGTGACTGGTCAACAGGACCACCATACATTGTAGCGCCAATAAGAAACTAGTGCACAGTACAACCACGAAACGGTCATGAACTGACCGACGGTCTCTTGCAATGTTTAAAACAAATTCATCATCGCCGAATAGCTCAGAACGATTATGTGTTGAGAGCTGCATAGTTGCAAGCCAGTAAAGGGGAAACTGAAGTGGATTTGTGGAGATATAAGAAGGCAACCGTCCCGAATGGAACGCCGATTGATCACTGAACTCTTAGGATTATTCAGGTAATGGTGTGATTTGCTTAGTTCGCAAAACAATGAGTCATGTTGAACAATGCCTGTGCTTTAATGACCCACTCACTTGCTCTTGCCACCAGTCAGCCAAACACAACTACAGGGATTGAGAGCGCCATTTAACACTCCTCAGCACTCGTCGATAGACAGGTAACAACGTCAAAACTATGCCATTAACTCCAGAATTAATAACTCTAAGTGTCAGATGACAACAGTTTAATGAATACACGGCTAGGCGATAGGATTTATTGGTGTAGTTGCATATATTGCGGCATGAAATTAGGGAAACAACGCGACAATCTAAGCCATATCCTGTTGCATGTAAAACACGTTAACAACATAAGCTCGCATGTGTATTTTTGCAAGTCAAAACAGAGTTTATATAACAGAGGAGGCAGAGTCATATTTGCTAGCGCCGAGGATGCCATTTTTGAGAGTGTTTATATAACCGATGTTGTTTTGGATTGTTTGGTTGATTTTGTTGTTTGTATGGCGGATACATTGCACGGTTTTAAATGGCAGCAACCTGTAATGTGCACAAACACGTTGATTGTGAGTTTTTTTGGTTGATACAGGGGATTGGAATGCAAGGCATAACAAAGTTTCTATAAAGGCCGAAGCCATTTAGATGCGCTGTTTGTATTATAACGCTTTCATAAAGGCCGAGCCATTTAAATTCCATCCTATTTAAATGTGCTATTTGATTTTCAAAGTTTTCATATATATGAGGTCGAACGCTGTTTGATTTTTAAAGTTTTCATACATATATGAGGCCGAGTGCTGTTTGATTTTTAAGTTTTATATAAAGGCTTGTTTTTAGTGACTGTATATACAAAAGGCCGAGCCATTTAAGGAAGTGCACTGCTTGTTTATGGTGACTGTATATACACAGTGATGCACTACTTGTTTTTGGTGACTTTATATACATAGTGCAGGGTGTTAGGCATATATGGAACAATATAAGAATGATGTCTAAAAAATACATTAAGAAAACCAAAGGCCCATCATGAAAATGTTGTTTTCATATGTATTTTGTTTTCCGGACAAAGTTTAGCATGTTGACAGAGATATACATGTGTTTGATTGTTTGGACAGGGGATTTAAAAACTGTGTTGCTGCAGAGAGAGGGTAAACAAAGGCCAAGGAAATTGAATTAAAATTGTTGCAAAAGAGCAGGTAAGCTTCTCTGATTTCGGAATTTCATTTTGGAAAGAACAATAGTTGTAAATTATTATTGTTAAGATGAAATTAATGACAGCAGAAGCGTATATCCACTGGTTTTCAGAAACAATGTCAGCGAGAGTAGAGCCCAAATTTCAAATAGAGAGCTGGAAGAGGGAAACTATAGAAAAATTTTACCAGGCAGGATTGATAGGCTTTTTGCAAAAGTTTGATGGCCACAGTGAAGAGATAACCAGGGACTTCATAAACAATTACATTCAGGACCAAACACGGGTAGGATATATTATTATTCCTTTGACTCAGGAATATCTTTCCCAAGCTCTAGATCTTCCAATGATAGGTGAAAAATATCACAAAGGCCTGCACTTCAAGGAGAAGGCATGGACTTTCTTCCTTGAAAAGAACCGGAAAGGGACTTTTGATATAACTAAGGGGATACCAAGGGAATGGTTCAATGAACCATGGGGTGAGTTGGTTTTAGTCATCCAAAAGTTTTTGACTTGTGATAGAGGATATAATGTTGTCCACCTATATCATATCCAACTTTTACAGCATATTAAGGGAGAAGATAGGATTAACTTGCCATATTTCCTCTTTAGAAGCCTCTTGAGAATGATTGAAACATCGAGACATGAACACAGGCCCAAAGCAGCACAGATTTACCACCAGGGATTGATAAAAATCCTGGTTGAGTATCAAGTGAGGTCATAAGGCATAGTTTGGAGAGTTTTCATGACTAGAAACCAGTTTAATGAATAGGTAAATGAAGTGAAGGATAAAGTAGAGCAGGAAAACAGAGGATTGATGAGTTCGCCCTTGTATCCCAGAACTAGAGATAAACAACAAAGTAACATGGCCATGCAGGAAAATGAAGTATCTGTTATGTCTATTCCTAGAAGATTTAGGAATAAAAGTCCCATTGACATAGAAAAGGAAGTAGACACATATTCCGCAAGGAAACAGGTAGAAAATGACATTGCACAGGAAGTATTTGAGAGGGATTCTTCATATGATGATGCAACAACATCATTAATTAAAACTACACAGGATTTTGAAAAATAAATCAATTTGGGAAGAATTAGGGACTTAACTGACCAACTTGAAATTAGTAAAATTGTGGAAAAACAATTAAAAGAGGAAAACAAGGAAAGTAAGAAGGATAATACTAGGTTGGTCAAGGCAAATGAAAAGTTAAATGAAGAGCTAGGGAGATTAAATCAGAAAAAAAAATGATCTACTTTCTAAACAAGCATTTAAATGGTTAAAGGAAAAGAACATGTGGCAGGCAAAGTATGAAAAGCAGAAGGTAAAAGCAGCTTTGTTCAGGGAAGGACATGACTCAGGTTTGGATTATTTGGTTAGGGCAGCACAACAGGAAGCATCTATAGGAACCGCATCTAGTACAGAGAGAAGAAGATCAAAGAGGAATAAGCAAGCATGGGGACATGCTTGATGATCAGCAAGGGGGAGATGTTGGCCCTGGGTTTTGGTCTTGTTTTTGCTCTAAGAAACTTACTAATCCATCTATTTACCATCCATTCTTCACTTTATTCATCCCATTTTGATGTATTTTATACCCATTCAGGTATTTAATTTTAATTTTTCAAATTCTAAAGTTTTTATGAAAATTTGGTTTTAAGTGCAAAAATTGGCAGATTCAGAAATTCCCGTAATAGCTATATGGTTGATATGGTTGCAGGACACTTGGGCATGAATTGGATGCATGGATGGACAGCTTGGGAACTAGGACTATGCCAGCTATGCTTAGTTCGAACAAAAAAAACTTTATTAGGCCCATTTAGTGCTAGTCAATCATGACTAGTCATTCAGAAATCCCATAGAAATATGGTAGTTTTGAGATTCTATGGGATTGACCATATCTCTTGGGATGGGAGTGATGAATTCGACTTAGATAGATGGATGAGAGTAGATGGGTTTGTTTGAGTGATTATAGATCAGTTTG
The DNA here is from genome assembly GCA_000404065.3 of Pinus taeda. Classification (NCBI taxonomy): domain Eukaryota; kingdom Viridiplantae; phylum Streptophyta; class Pinopsida; order Pinales; family Pinaceae; genus Pinus; species Pinus taeda. Next base: position 33,701 of record APFE030551775.1, on the reverse strand, counting down.
TTTCATGAGACTTCTATTTAAAAGCCAAAACTTTGATGGCTTATGTATTGACTTATTATACTTTTATGCTGAAACACTTTTGGATTGGAGAGTTAATTTGAAGACTTGTTCTATTATTATTTTGCTGTTCAATTATATGGATGTGTGACTGAATTTGAGCTTCTGATATCACTCTTCAAGTGTGCAAAGCAAGGGTGGAGGGCCCCCATTCCAAGCTAAGTACACTTCCTTGTTAACTAGTTTTATTTCCTGTAATCTGGTTATTGTAGAACTAGTATCATGCTTTATTGCAAATTGGTTTATGGTAAATGTATGGTGATTTATTTTATTATATCTTAGCTTGTTCATCATTTTATAAAGTTGAAAAACAAAGTGCTCAAGTTGAGCACTCCTTCTGTTAACTTGGTGAACTAGAACTAGTTTCCTTTGATTACATGCAAGTAGTTTTCTTATGTAATTTTGGCATTAAGGTGAATGGATTATGATGAAACATATTATGTGTCTCTTAAGTTAGGAGCCTTCTTTCATTGATAATTTATCCATATTAATCTCTTAGTTTCAATCTCTAATTCATTAAGTAGTAATTGAGGTAGAAGTGGACTTCTTGAGTTAAGAACCATTTCAGTGTTTTTCCTCTTTTCAAACCAAGTGAATTGGAGTTGTAGTATGTATTGCTTTAGTTTTTGGAAAAATTATCTTTCAAGGTTTGATTACATCTGATATTCATACATAGTGAACTTGCCTCAAAGTGTTACCAACCCGGATTGATAAGAAATATTTGTGTTAATTTCGGTAAACAAATTAGCTCAACAGGCAATCTACTAATATAACACTAGAAATGTAATACCTCAATATCTAGGGCACAATACAAGGTTTTATGTTTAACATGCCCCTCCCCTTCAAACAAATGGTGTCCTAATTATGAGTGTTTCTTCATCAATAACTCACTTGTAGGTTCTTCCATTTGATGAGGTACTCAATGATTACTCAATTTCTCAACTGTTTATACCTTATTTCAAGGATTTTTTTTTTGCTCTAGTATGAATCATTTCCTTCTTCATTAAAATCTAGTAAAATAGTTTGGACTAGGATCTTGTCATCAATTACCTTGTTTAAGAAAGAAACATGGAATAATGGATGTACATGTGAAGATGTAGGAAACTCTAGTTTGTAAGCCATACTTCCAATGCTTTGCAACACCTTATAGGGGCCATAATACTTGAGTTTTGATTTATTGTATTTATTTTATTACTCGAGGGACATTTTCTTATATGGATATAGCCTCAAAAATACCTAATCCCTCTCTTCGAATTCCCTCTCACTACGATGTAGATATTCATCCTATTTTGTGCTATGACCAAGCTATCCTTCAATAGTTTAAGAACTCTCGTTGGTGCCATGCGTGGTCCTCCACTGCTTAAAACTTTGTACTCCCTTCCAATGGTGATGTGATGGATGTAGGATGATATCCATAAAGTTCCATAAATGTTGACATAGTTGATGAAGTATGGAAGAATGTGTTGTACTACCATTTTTCCAAGGGAAGCCACTTGAGCAATGTAATTGTGTATTAGATGCAAAACAACTAAGATATTCTTCTAAATATTTATTCACAATGTTAGTTTCTCTATCAAATTGAGGATAGTAAGATGAGTTGTGCCAATTAAGTACCTAAACAAGAAAATAATTTAATCCAAAAATTTCAGTGAAAATTGGATCTATTTTTTTTTTGGATCAAGTAATAGCATGACCTTCTATTAAACTTAGTAAAATATACATAATTTACTGGAGCCACACCCGTTTTGCAAGAGTTCAACAGTCAGCCGGGTAGGCCAAACCAAACCAATCACCCAAAACTAAGAGAACCTAAACTAGAAAACCGGGGAGAACCACGAAACAAAGCACAAGGAGCCAAGAAAACCTTGGAGGGCAAGTCCATAACTCGCCATGGATCCACAAGAGGTCCAACCACAAGTCAAACTGAAAACTAACAAACCGACAAATGGACCCGACGGAAGTTAAAGAATAACATTCTAAACTTTTTTTGGGTCTGACCAAAATGCACCAAAAATCGCCACCGTTGATCCATTGATTAAGATCCAACGGTCATCGTGGATATTGGAAGGACGAGAAACGTGAGAGTTAACCGCCTGATGAGGAAGATTTTCTCTCTCCTCGTTCCGCAATGTGTCGCTCAAAGAGTGGAATCAGAGCCAAACACAGAAAAATCAGAAACCATTCAGACCCCGCCCGATATACCGCTTGTGGTATTGGACTGTTTGACTCACGTAAAAACAAACACTTCTTTTCTTCACATGTTGTCCCTTGATTCCTTCCATTGGGCAGTACCTGAGCTAATCCCGTTCACCTGGATTCTCTTTCAAACACCACCTAAGCCAAATGACGAGGACTACCCCACCCTGTGGAACAAACTGAGTCAAACAGTTCATCATTCAATCAAGGGGGATCTGGACCTTGGAATAACTGAACCATGGCAGCTTAGACTGTGTGGAGTCCTCCAACCTCCCGCTGGTCTTCAAGGTTCCTCTGATCCAACCTGTTAGTTCATAGTTCCATATCTTGGGTAGTATGACATAGACATTCCTCCCGCAATTTACCTGGGGGAAGCGAATCCCAAGCATCCCTAGAATCGTTGTCCCTATTTGTGATTCCTTCATTCACCAAACAATCCACTAACATGTTAGCCTTCCTTTTCACATGAGAAAACCTAACAATTTTAAGGGTTCACAGGTGAGAATAGATGCAGTAAAAAACCTGCAATTATAACATTACGAGAACTTGAATTCACCAGGATTTCAAAGCATTGCTCTAATGCCATGAGCTCAACCATGTTGTTTGTGGCCTTCCCCAAGTGGCCATGGAAGATTATCTGTATTTTTCCCTGATCAACTCTTATGGCACCCCCAAAGCCTGCTAATCCTGGATTTCCCTTAGATGCTCCATAAATATTAACCTTTAAGAAACCATAAGGAGGAGGCTTCCAGATGGTAGCACACGTGTTTAGAAGGCTCACTATCTTCATTATTCCCAAGAGGATTAATAGAATAAAGACCCAAGTGAAATAAAATTCTCTCCTCATGGGGCAGGGGAGGATCCTTAGGAAGGGTCCTAAACAAGCTTCTTACTATGTCTTTGAGCTACCTTGGAATTTTCTCAATTATGTGTTGGGGCCTGTGTGTTTTGTTTTTGAATATTTTATTGTTGCGTTATTTACATACATGCCAGATGACAAAACCTAGAACCAGAATTCAGGCTTTATTAACTATCTCATTCCCCGAGAAGTTCTTCCTCCAGTTGTTTAGAGTGTTGGATATGCTAAGACTATCCCTATCAGTTTGTCTAAAAATAGCAACCACCCAGTCCCACACCTTTAAAGTGAAAGGACTGAGGTTGAGAAGGTGTTCAATTGTCTCCTCATGAGTGCCACAAAGGTAACACCTGGAAGGATCAATGAAGCCTTTCTTGAGGAGATTCTCCCAAGTTAAGATCTTCCTTTGATGCACTAGCCAGATGGATAGCTTTATTTTCATCCAATGCGAACTTTGCCAAAGTTTCTTCTAGATCTGATTAGGATTCACAAAGTTAAATCCCGTGACTTCCTGTTTGGCCTCTTTGAGGTTAAAGTTGCCTTCAGTGTTCTTTCCCCATCTTAATTGATCTGTTGAGGAAGAAACAAGAATCCTTCTATGCTCTAGCTTCTGGGTGAGGGATTCTGCCTTAGTTTTCAGCTGGTTTTCATCACTGTATCCTAGATCCTTCCACTCCCTCCATTTTCCATTATTCCTTCCCTGATCCCATAAATCTTTTACCAGAACCATACCTTTGCTCTCTGTGTCATTTTTGAGATCTGAAAAATCATCCCTATAAAGGTTGGGTTCCTGTTGCCAGTTATCCTCCCAAAATCAAGCAAGATCCCCTGCCTCAATTTCCCAAAAAGAATGGTGCTAAACAATGTTTTTATTCTCCCAGGCAAGGTTCGAAATATGGGAGCCCCTGATTTACCCTAACATTCTAACGTGATCCTTCTCTTGTCAGTGCTTGGCATATTTTTGTTTCCAAAGTTTACCCAGGGGGCATTCAGTTCCTTAATCCATCTCCACCAAAGCTTGGCTCCCGAGACTCTGCTGAGGGTCTCAGGATCATGAAGCCCCAATCCACCATGGCTCTTGGGCTTGTAGAGCTTGTCCCTGGCTACTAAATCCCACTTCTTTTTCTCTTCCCCTCTGTCCCACATAAACTCCCTTTGTATGCTTCTTATTAGCTACTTAATACCTTGAGGAGTAGGAAGAGCTGAAAACATAAAAATGGGAATGGCCTGCAAGACCACCTGTGTGAGCACAAGGCGTCCTGCCAGATGTAGTGATCTGCATGTCCATTTTTTGATCTTGTCCTGAAGTTTATTTAAAATTGGTTCCCACATTTTCTTGCTTAGCAGTTTGACAGTAAGAGGAATTCCAAGATATTTGGAAGGTAGCTGTTCTCTTTGAAATCCAAGAATTCTGGTAATATTTCTCTGAATAGCAATATTAGTATTAAAGAAAAAAACTTTGGACTTTTTAAGGCTTACCTTAGTGCCTGCTGCCATAGCAAAGTCATTTAAGATATTTTTGATTTCTCTGGCCTCCTTGACTGTAGGTATGCCCTGCAACATAGTATCATCTACAAATTGTTGATAAGTGTTTTCATCTCCATCTGCGGTGAGTTTGATACCCTAAATTCCTCCTTCAACATTTTCCATTTTAATCACTCTACCTATCCCTTCCATCATGATGATGAAGAGGAACGGTGACAGTGGATCTCCTTGTCTGAGCCCTCTGGAGGGAGTGAAAGTCCTTGATGGAGCTCCATTAAGTAGTATGGAAAAACTGGTTGAGGTAACTAATGCCATAACCCATCTTATCCAATTTTGATCAAAACCATAGGCTTTTAGAATTGCTCTTATGTAAGCCCAACTCAATTTGTCATAGGCTTTCGTGAGGTCCAACTGAATGATCATGTTTGTTTCTTTTGAGAGAGTGTACCTCCTCATGAGCTTGGATGATATTATTGAAGATTTGTCTTCCCTCCACATAGCCTGTTTGCTCCTCTGATATGAGAGAGGGTAGAAGTGGTTTGAGTCGATTGGCTATTACTTTAGAGATAATTTTATACACCACATTACATAAGGTTATGGGCCAAAAACCATCCGGAGTCATGGCATTTTCCTGCTTTGGAATCAGAGCTATGAAGGACTCATTTAGAGCCTTTAGAACCTTTTCAGATATTCTTGAGTCTTCCAAAACCTTGAGGATATCATTTTTGATAGTTTCCCAACAGGCTTTGAAGAAGTCTACATTAAATCCATTCGGGCTTGGTGCTTTTCCACTCTGAATTTCATTAATCACTTCACTGACCTCCTCTTCCAAAACTGGCCTGTTGGGATTGTGGTTGTCTTCTCTGGCAACCAGCTGAGGGATATACTGAGTGAAATGGTCAATGAACCTAGATCTGTCCTCCATAGGCTACTTTGCAATGTTGTAGAAGTGTTGAACAAGGACCGATTCCATATCACTGTGAGAAACAAGCTCAATGCCTTGAGAATATTTGATTTTTGTGATTCTATTGTGTGCCCTATGAGCCATAGTGGTTTTTTGGAATAATTTTGTGTTTCTTTCTCCCTCTTTAATCCATTGTATTCTTAATTTCTGCCTCCAGAAAATTTCTTCTTGTAAGCAACAATTCTCCCATTCTTCTTGCAAAGAGTCAGTTAATTTTTGCGGCTCTTTGGTGAAGCCATCTGTGATGATGATCTGATTGATCTCCTGGAGCTTCAGTTTGTTTCTCTTTTGGCTTTGAAGATGTTTCCAAATTCATTTTTGTTCCAAACCTTAAGACGATATTTGATATGTTTAAGTTTTTGTTGGAGCATATTCATCTTTGTGCCCTGAATATTCAACTCCTCTCTCCACCATGTCTCAACATTATTGGTGAAATTAGGATGTGAGAGCCAGGAATTTTCAAACCTGAAAGGTTTGTTTCTCGGAGTGCCCATAAAGGTGGCTTCCAACTATACAGGCCAATGATCTGATCCTCCAAAGGGAAGAATGGAGGTTGTCATGGCAGGTCCTAAGAGAAAGAGGTCCTTTGAAATCATGAATCTATCAAGTTTGGAAGCAATTTGATGGGCCCCTCCCCTTTTGTTGTTCCAAGTGAAGGTTCCATTAATTTTTTCAGTGTCCACCAGCCTCATCTTCATAATGAAGTTCTCGAAGGCCATGAAGTCTTTGCCTAGCTGTCTAGTGCCTCCTTTTTTTTCCGAAAGATATCTTATCATATTGAAATCTCCTGCAATGATCCAGGGAAAAATGGGATATCTCGCTCTTAGTTCCTCCAGGGAAGTGAGAAGCTTGAGCTTGTCTGCTTTCTTTTGAGGTCCATAAACATTTGTAATCATGTATATCTCCTTGTCCCCTACAGGTTGACATATTAGGGAGAGATAGTTCCTAGATGCTTTAGCATCCAGAATTCCCAATTTCAGTGGGTCCCACAAAGTGAGAATCCCACCCCACCGAGTGATTTGCCTTAACCTCTAAATACTCATATTTGAATAAACATTTGTTATGAATATCTCTTATCTTTTCCATTGAACATTTTGTCTCCTGAATAAAAACCATGTCTGGATTTTCTTCTTTCATTCTGTGACTAAGATTTCTTTGTTTCCTTCTATTCCCTATTCCTCTAATGTTCCAGTTTGTGAACTTCATTAAGAAAGGTTAGTAAAGGAATAACTGGTAATATATTTCATATTACCTGAGTTGATCAACAGTTTTCCACATTCGTTCAGCAGTTCATTCTGCCTCTTTCCTCCTTTTTTCCTTCTTGAGTTCTTTGGAGATTGTGCCTGAGGATTCTCCATCATCTTGAACCCACTTGGCTCCTAGCTTTCATGATTTCTTTTGACTCCATCTCCCTTCGCTTGTGACCTCCAGAGAAAGAGCTATTGTACTCTATCATAGTCCTCTTTTGGCTGGGAGTCCACCTTTATTTTTTTTCCTTGTTCCAGAAATTTCTTTAGATCTGGATTTTACTTATCCAGAATCTCCTATAACTCATGGTCCTCTATTCCTGCTTCACTTGGAGTCATCTCCTGGTCCCTACTGATCTCCATCAGGCTTGGTAGATCATCCTTTTGCTGGCTATCTATTGTGATGTCCTCCATGTCAGCTACCCTATCCTATTCCTTTGTTACATTCTCCATATCCTGGCCTGTCTCCTTGTTCCCCTCTTCTTTCTCCAGGATCTTGAAGCTGTTTTGTCTTGTGTGTTTGTCCTCATTTGCCTTCTTGTGTGGATACTTTCCTCCTTTTCCTTTACTCCTGACTTTGGTGAAACCCTCATGGTCTCTCTCCCCAATGGTTTTTTGGTTATCTTCCTTGTTGATTATGGGGCAGTCTCAGTATAGATGCCCATGTTCATGGAATTTGCGACATCTAAATGGTACGTGCTCATAGCCCACTGTTTGCACCCATTCTTCATCATATACTTCTAAAATGATCGCTTCCAGCATGGTTCCAGATAGATCCATTTCCAAACATATTCGGGCAAAGAAGGTATATCTTCCTTTCAGAGTTGCCTCTGAGATTTTTAGAAAATGTCCTAGCTTGTTGCCTATCATTTTCAAAGATTCGGGCAGCCAATAATCCAGAGGGAGGGAATAAGGTCTGATTCAAACTAGTACTTATGTGAATGTTTCACGTTCCTGGACAAATTTCATCATCCATGGCCACATGTAGAGTCCTGCCTAGCATAGAAATAGGCCCCCCCTTTAAACACTCTGCCTTTGTCTTTTAGGTTTGCGAACACTACTGTGAAAAAGCCCTTAGAACCTAGATGTAGATGTATTTCTCCCTTTGGCTTCTAATGGCTCCTTATCCAGACATGTAACACCCTTTCCGTTGGCCATAGCCCCATGAAATTGCATATTATTGCATGCTCCATCATATGATCTCTATGAGCTTGTATCGTTGGGTCGCTCAATACGACCTGAGGAACAATGCCTGACTTGGGCTTGCAGACTCCAGTAGTCTTTCTGGAAGCCGAATTTTCACTACAGCTTCCATTCTCCTTTTCTTTTCTCATTTCCTGTTGATTCTATTCTTGATTCTAATCACCGCTTCTTCCAGATGTCCCTTGACTTCGGGTTTCTGAGATCTTGTCCAGTGGTTTTTTGAAATGTTTCTTTCTCACATCCTGACTTACTCCTATGACTGCTTGGTTGTAGGAGGGAGCAACACTCCCCCCTGCACTCCTCACCATGGTACCTTCAATCCAAAACCCTATCTTCAAGTCCATCCCTAGCTTCTCCGCTTCCCTCCTTCCTTTCACATCAATAACTATTGTGTTCTGATTTCAATAAATTCCTGTCGGATTTTAGAGAACTTGAACAGGAAAACCCACCAAAAAAAAAATAAAATGTTGGCTCTCTTTCACTTACAATAATCTTTAGATTTCCATGTGGAATTTAGACTATTTCCCAATGTTGAATTGTTATAACTAATGGTAGATAGTAAGGTCATGAGGTATTTTGCGAAGCTAACAAGTGTTATCTGAAACATAACATATTGTAGAGTTTATCCAAAGAGGAGGAGAAAAAGATATTGTTGTAGGATACCTCGGGTCTTGATTTTATCTACCTTATTTTTTTGGAATTCCATATATTCAACCACAAAATTTTCAACATAAGTTTTAAGACCTTCCAAAAAAAATCCTTCTTAATTTTGTGGTAAATTTTCAAGAATCATGAATCCTCCTATAAGAGAAGTTTGTAATTCCAAGGGACCTTTTGTTTGAATTGGTAATTATTACATGAATGGGAAATCTCGGTACCAAACAAGATTATTTTTCCACATAATTTTATCTAATGCACTTGGGTCCCCCTGTAGTCATTTGTTGAACTCACAAAATTAGAAAACACAGATTTAGTATAAACGTTAGATATGTATTACTCACAAAATAGACATATAAATAAATTTGTGTGACCCTTGTTTTTCGTACTTCAAGAGGTCTCTTGGACTTCTATGACTGTTGGAATTCCTCCACACCGAACCTAATAGGTTAGGGATCCAATGACCCAAATCCAAAGGGGTGTATATGGGTTCAAGAAGAGAACTAAAATACAAAAGTGTATGGAAACCAATGGTTGGCTGTTATCTTTAAATAGGTGGTGGTTTAAGGTTGACCAATCAAAATTTTCTACCCTAGGATCATAGCTTTGATACCAAATGTTCTGAACCACGCAACTTAAAAATTACAAGAAGTCAGTGAACACAATCCATTTTAAGGGTGAAACCTCCTTGTACAATAAATTCAATGCATGATACAATATGATATGATCCTAAGACTAGGTCTCCTTGATATATGCATATGAGACGAAGCATACAATGAAATGTTCTGGATGACCTACTAATATAACACTAGAAATGTCATCTCATTATCTAGCGCTTAATAAGCATTTTTATTCTTAAAACTTTTGTGTCAATTTCAACTTTAACTTTCTACTAAGGGTTATAACCATTAAAAAGTAATTTAATCTTGTCCCAAGCTTAATGGATCTACTTCCACCACCCCAAAACAACTTTTACCCAAGTTTAATGGATTTTAGTAGATACCTAATGGGTTTGACATTCTTGGATGTGTTATTAAAGAGTTGGAGGGATAATTAACATTGATATTTAATCATTTCAAGATGTACCTTTCCATGATGGGGGAGGTTGAATGTGGATTGAAAGGGGAGCATGGATTTTGATCCATGTGAAATGATACCCTCATATTTTGAGGGATATGCTAGCTTTAATCCTTCTACCATATCTTATTAATTAATTGGGAGCTTATGAAGCCTTTGAAGATACTTCTTTTCTTTAATGGCATAAATTCTTTTATTTTTTTCTAGTATCGTGGTTAGGAGACACCTTTAAATTCCCATCTTTCGAACCAAAATAATTAAGTAAAACATCATACTTTAATACTTCTCATTTAAATATTATTTTCAAGGAAGTGAAGAGTAGAATTAGGAGAGGAGGAAATTCCATTTTTTTTCCTTCTTCCAAAGTAGGAAAAAATGAGATGCTTTCAATACTTTCTCCATGTTAATTATTTTTGGCATAGTTTTGACCTTTAGTGATGGAATGAATACTAAGGTCATGAAAATTTTGGATGGAGGCAAAGTTCGAGCCTTTATAAACACCTCTCCATCGCTAAAATGAATTTGGATTATCTCCTTCACAACCATCACCTCCATATGCATGCATGTCTTCTTCATATCTCCCTTGTTTAACCTTCTTTTTCTGTACTGTCTTCCTGTATTTACTAAATACACAATCATTATAAGGTGTATGTACCTATGATAAGGTTACAAAACAATGGTACACTCTCAATCAAGGTTGCATTAAACGGGGAAACGGGTACGAGTTTTCGAAACGGCCACGGGTATGAAACGTGAACCCCCCAAATTTTGGAAATGGGGAAACACAAATATATATAT
>APFE030551775.1:7953-23141 GCA_000404065.3 Pinus taeda | reverse complement strand
ACATTTACTCATGAATGTTCACATAATGAAAATAAAAATATCCAAAATCATCCATGAGAAATTTCTAATTTCTTGTCTCGTGCTTGATTGGGAGTCTCCTCCTACATGGTCGAACGACCTTAGTGCTCTTGATTAAATACAAGTTTCATACCCTAGTACCCTACATGCTCTTGATTATTGGGAGTCTCCCTTGCATAGAGGGCTTGGTTCTCTTGATTAAATACAAGTTCCATACCCTAGTACATAATAAAATCCAATGGAAACATTCAATCCCCCCAATCCTGAAATCCTGAAAAATAGATAAGTCTGCTGGATTTTGAGTGAGATTGTAAATTCTACTTTCTCCATATGAAATCCAATGAGGGCAAAATTTCCTAATGAACTGCATATCAAAGCAAGGGAAAAAGTTCACTTTTATAACTTTAGACAGGCATCTAGAAGCAACTAGAAGCAACTAGAAGGCATTAGAAAAACCTAATTAAAAATTAGAAGACAAATTAATTAAAAAATATTAAAAAAAAGTCAAGTTGCATGTGGAAATGACATCGTACGGCCCAGAAACGTGTTTCCCGCCGTACTGGCCACGTTTCTACCTTGAGAAACGTGCCATTACAGCCAGAAACGCGTTTCTGGGCGGTACCGTAAGCGTTTCCGCGTTTCGTTTCTGTTTCCGTATGGAAACTCCTCCCCTACCAACTTTTTCTACAACTTAGCTATCAATTCATGATTTTTTTCAAAAAAATATACCTACCCACTTCTAATTTCAAAGTTTTTGACAACCCTAGCAATAAATCCATATTTACGAACCACAAATTTATCCATCACGAATTTTAGTCAATATACCTTTTGTTGGAAAATCCATAAAGATGGTAGTTAAATGATTTTAATTATCATGACATTAACTTGTGATGTTTTCATTATTAGTATTATATCTTTTAGTTATATTTTCTTATCATCAAGATTAATGCCAAGCAAAAAATAGAAGAGAACACAAGATGTAGGCACACTGCCAGGGAAAAACCCCTCTCTAGGGGAAATCCAGTCAAAATTCTTCCTTCAGTAGATTCAAGGTGAGACGACCAAGGACCTTACAACTTAGACTCAAGACTCCTCCATCAAGTCATCCTCCTTTCACTGAGTTCTCATACCATGATCTATGTCATTGTGTCAACGTTTCTTTGTTGTCACTTTTTTGCACCGAGACTTCGTCACCGAGATTTCAACACTGTCATAGAGACATCATAGTGGTAACATCGAATTGAAGTGGCACCAATCAAAACATATACACTCATCCTTGTAATTCTATCGAAAATTTTGAAAAATCTTGCCTAAAATTCTATCTTGAGATCACTGAAATGTTCCATAGAGACCACCAAAACTTACTCTAAAATGCAAGCTGCTCAGTTTATGAAAATCGTAAATATCAAGTGGGTATATGTAGTGGTTGGACCATCATTAATCATTTGGCATGACACTTTTGAAGAGCAACGTCACTAAATTGAGCCAACATGCAGATATATAATTTTGAGGTCGAGAAGAAGAGAATTCTTTCAACAGTAAGGAGACTTGACTTGATGGAGGAGTCTTCAACTTGACTTAGAAAATAACTTAAGGCCTATAATGGAGGATTTACCTATGCATTTGACCCAAGCTTGAAAACCATTCTTTAATAAGTCAATTCAAAAAATAATAATTTTTCTTTTCTTTTCTTTTGACTAATATATTACATTTGACTCAAGTACAATAATGAAGACTGAACCTAGTTACATTTTCCAACACTCCCTCTTAACTAGGGAGGCATTCATCTTTACATAATAATGAAATAGGTACATGAAAGATGGTGAGCACCACTATTGTAGCAATAATGCTGCAACTCTTGGGCTGCCTACTTTACTCTTATCAACTCGGTAGTTCATAACAAATTTGGAAGCATCGGTGTTGTATGCACAAGTACTAGTTCTTACTGTAGGTTGTCACTTGGTCAGCCGGCACAAGATCACTAGGAGCTCAAGCCAAATTCTATGGATTCTAGAAGAATCTCTATATGTGATGCAAGGAGAGAAATATTACTCTACAGATGCTACTATAACTGCAGAAAGGAGAAATCCTGAAATGTAAAGCAAACCTAGTAAACCCTACTTAAACAACTAATCCTACTTTTGTAGAAAGCACTATGAACCATGAAAGGAATGCCATTACCTACTCAAGGAAGTAAACAACATCTACCTAAGCTATTTCTGGAAGTAAATAAGCAAAAAACATCTTTTTGGATTTTTATGTATTTTTATGTGAATTTGACATGCATATAATTTATTGTGTGTGAATGTGGTAGCGAATAGGTGGCGTTGGAGGGTGGATTTGGGACTTGAGAGGATGTATGATGGTGTGGATGGGTCCTAGGATGTCTCAAGTGGCCTTTTGGAGGCTTTTCCCACACTCGGCCTTCAAAAGGAAACCTACAGGAAAATATACAGGAGGACACAGGAAATCTACAGGAGGAAAACAAGGCAACTATAGGAGGCCTACAGGAGGAGGCCCAAAGAATTTTTCACTGTCTTGAGAGTGTGAGAGTGGGTGGAAAAGGTGGATGAAGGTTGGAATGAGGTGTTAGGGTGCCTAGGGTCTACCAAGAATCACTAGGATAGAGGAAGATGATTCGGTTTGTTCAAGGAGAGAGGAAGAAGTTCTATGGAAAATGCAGGAAACTAAGGCAAAATTGAGGTGAGGCTTGGGTGACCTGTAGGGCATAGATCAGATGGAGGATGGGATGGCTGATAGGCTGGCCTACTACTAGAAGATATCTTCTGCAAAGGAACTGATAGTCAACCAATAAGAACAAACAAGCAATGAAATGAGTGCATATAGAAAAATAGAGTTCTGCATAAAAATGGTCTAAACTATGATCTATGAAAGGAAATGCTGAGAAATGCTGCAAGAAAGGAAAGCATATTGCAAATAAATAAGTGATCATGATGAAGAAGATCTGAAGCAAAGCAAAGCTAGACTATTAACGTACTAAAAGTTGCAAACACTAGAAGTCCTATGAATGAAGAAACTCTGTGTTTTTGGGGCAGCAAGAGGGTCTTTGCCTCAAATCATGGTCCCAAAGGGAGGAAGAGAGTCCAAGGCACTATTGCTAGCCTTTTTAATCTTCTTTTTATCACTGCTTAACCTGCTATAGAGAGCACAAATGGAAGCAAACTACTAAATCATCAAAAGCAACCGATTCTTAACCATAAAAGAAATACATCTAACAACAACCTAATCTACAAACTGAAATAAACATACAAATACAAGTAAAGAGGAGCTTGGCTGTTTAGATTAGGCCCTAACCCAAGAACTTAAGCCCTCTGAGGTAACTCAGTCTAACTCAAAAAGGATTCCATCTTTATTTCCAAAACAGTAGCAAGACTACATGAAACTGCCACAAAATAATAAGCTCGAAGTTGAGCAGAGTTTACATAAGAAAAAATCCAATAAAATTTTGACCCTAGTGAGGTCCTAGGCCTTTCTACTTATACAAATGAAGCTACCAACAACTTCCTTAAAATCAGGGAGGCTTGGCTCCCAAAACTTGAGATAATCATCAGTCATCCTCCACTTGCTCGGCTGCCTTCTAGTGCATGATTTGGCTGCTTGTACTCCGAGATGAATGAAGGGGAATTTGAAGTGAGGAGTAATAAATGAGGGGGATTCCATCCTACAATTCCTCTCCTTTGTCCACTTCGAGTTATTGCTTCCATTTGTCCACTAGATCCTTGACTTTGACCTCAAAATTCTTCAATAATCTGCATTAAACATATGTTAGACCACATGGCATCACAACTATCTCAACTCACTCCATAAGCATAAATATAATCAAAAAATCATACAATAAGCTAAGAGAATGGTTGATTTGACTAGGTTAGGAGGTAAAATGAACCCATATAATTACCCATTTATGAGGCTCATTAGAAGATCTCAAATCACATCATCTATGAAGAAGTTTAGACACCACAATGCCATAGACTAGATTCCTGACCAGGGCATTCTATCCATTGGTATCTCAAAAATTTAGGCACCGAAATGCCACAGACTAGATTCCTGACCAGGGAAATCTATCCATTGGTCTCTCAAAAATTTAGGCACCACAATGCCACATACTAGATTCTTGACTAGGGAAATCTATCCATTGGTTTCTCAACAATTTAGGCACCACAATGCCACATACTAGATTCCTGAGCAGGGAAATCTATCCAGGTGGGACTAAGATGGACTCAAGCTTTCAGCCTCTCTGGGTATCATCAAGCTTAATTACTAACCATCAACCCAGAAATCCAAGTGCGTGTCAGAGCTCAATGAACAATGCCACCCTCCCAACTTCAGGACCTAGACATCAACACAAAGTGCCAGCCAAATGTCCTCTTAGACAATGATTCACTCACAAATCCTCAATAATCCTTGATCCAACAGATCAAGGAAAACAAATCTCTCCCAATCAAACTGATTGGTAACCATCATGCTATCAACACCTTTGAGATATTTACCTGTATAAACACAACCCCAATCAATAATATACTTTCACATGTACATAATCAAATACAAACCTTTGGGGTCTTCCTGACAACTTGATATTGCTTCTCAACTTTTCATAGTAGTAGTATCAACTAAATCTTTGACATAATATTCCTCAACCACACCCTTTTATTTCCTACTTCATATGCAACAAAATATTCCTCAATCAATTCCTTCCTTCCTTCTTTCAACAACATCTCAAAATGCATTCTCCAATTTACTTCTCTCTCATGGAATTCACTTACAGTTATTAGTCTTGGTCTAGTGCATGAAAGATGAAGTAGAGAATCATATCTGCCACTCCCTCTTAAACAAAGAGGATCTAATTATTCATGTACAAAGAAATATTCTCAACCATGCTCTTATCCTAGGGAGATTTCATCAAGGCTCCCTCTTAACTTAGGGACTTCTGCTTCTTCTTTACGACATTGTAGAATCTGTCATGGCTTCCATCCTTCTTATCTGAGTCATTCATATATCATGCTTATCATATCAAATTTACTTACGATCATCTTCACTAACTTGAAGGTGATGTACCTGCACAACTTAGATAATAAGTGCAACCAAAATTATAGAAGTATGAAGTTAGCCATATCCAAACTTATAATATCAGAAGCATCAACAAGAGACTATATTTCAACTTCTTGCTTAGGTTTAGTTACAGACCTTAACTCACATTCATATCTCAAACTCATTAGAGTTTCAATGACAAATTCCTTCATATAAAAATCCCTAGAATCAAATCAATGAATCTAACAACTTTCATAATTCATATGTTAGACTCCTCACTAGGATTTTTATACATATCCTAGATTTCATATATGAGCTTCAACAATCAATCACCATCATGACTAGTATCTACTAAGGTTTGATGTAAACCCTAGATTTCTTAATTTCACATTCTTAGCAAAAGATTGCAAATTTTCATATCACACATACTAGAGAATTTAACTATTACTCGGGTTTAACTGAAAAACCCTAGATTTTTAAAACATCATCCTAGACCATAAAACTTTGGCTAGGGCTTGTTTCCAAACCCTAGGAATCGTGACCATTAACAGTTAGTTCAACACATATATTAACACATCATATGTAGGGAAATATTAAAATGGTAAACATATACCAACCTAGAACATGCTAGGGTTTCAACCAAATGAGCACATACCTAGGGTTTCATTCCTAGGACTATAAATACTTAACAAGGGTTTTACGTATAGACCCAACCAAACCCTAAATATCTAGAGTTCCATAGCAAAGAAAACCCTATTATTCCAAAATTTCAAAGGTTCGAGATCTCAGTAAAGCATCATTCAACCCTAACAAGTTAAGATTTTATGATCATACCGAAATCCAAAACATGATATCATCAAAAAAAAATTCAAATAACATTTCACAACAACCTAAGTAGGCTAGGGTTTCGCACGTTGTCAACATACCCTTAGGTTAGGTTTTTCTAGAGAACTGATCTAGGGTTCTGTAAAATCAATTAATAATCTGGGGGGGGGGGGGGGGATAGATTTATCGAGAGATGAATCACCCTAAACAATAATCTCTATGATTCAATATAGCTATACATAACGATGTTAGTAATGTAATGCAAACTTCAAAAAAAAGATGATCATAATTTTAAGAGAACCTAGTAAGGTGTATAGTTTGAGACATACGTGGAGATGTTCCTTGGCAAACCTGGTAAAGATTCCTTGATGTGTTTTCTTTTTACTAAGCCATCATCTTTTATACATGTAGTACATACTTACAAGCACACCATGTGATGCCAAGGACACAATTTAATTTTCTTAAGTTAGATTTTATACATAATCGAGGAGGGAATCTTATGATAAGTTGTTCATTCTTTCAAGCATCAGTAGGACCCATTTTATTTGACATTCTAGATTACATGTAAACCCTAGAAGATAAGGATTTAAGTTAACTACATATTACAATCTTTATCATATAAGTAAGAACCATTTAATATTCAGATATATATTGCAAATCTAAAAAACTCATGACCATACGTACTTTGTTATTACATACCTCTAATTTGATAGCTTATTAGACTTGTTGTAGTAACAATACTTACTGGTTCCTTAGACTATCAATTTCATCTACCATAGGAAAAACTTCAAATTATTTATGAGGTGACATAGTGCCTTATACTTTGGTTCTTCAGTCTTGTGATGAATGATTTCTCTTTACTGTGCTAACACCGATCCCTTCTTATTGAGGTGACATTAAATCCATATCATTGTAGTTATATTGAACCTTCATCATTATGATTACATTGAGACTATGGTAGACCGATCCTCCATCCACATTCCCTAATAGTGATAGCATCGAGAGCATTTCATTGCATAAACCGAGCTCCTAAACATTACCTCTGAGATTTCCAAGATACATTTCATAAATCCGAACTTGATTTATCTGTTTATGCGAAGTCCTTATGTTATTTTATGCAATCTTGTGTATGTGTTGACATATCATCAAAAATACAGAATTTATCTATGTGTTTCTTATTTGAATTCCATGTTTATAATGTGAAGTCCTCATCCCTGTATACAAAGTGAAGTTGTATTTATGTAATTACCAAAATACAATGTCTATTTAAACTGTGCCTTTAACAAAATGATACAACTATATCTTCACCAAAATATTAAGAGCCTAATCTCTGGAAAGATCCAAACTATCTCAGTGTGAAGTCACTCCATTTTTGGTGTCTTTAATATGCTTATTGTAATCTTAGTCTCATTAGATTTATTAGCCCAAAACTTCCCTTCTTCAAACTGCCTTTTACCTTGACCATAGCTCTGATACCATGTTGGAAAAATCCATAGAGATGAGGGTTAAATGATTTTCCTTATCATGAAATTAACTTGTGATGTTTTCATTATTAGTATTAGATCTTTTCTTATCATCAAGATTAATTCCAAGCAAAATATAGAAGAGAACACAAGATGTAGGCACGCTACCAGGCAAAAACCCCTCTCTAGGGGAAAACCCAGTCAAAATTATTCCTTTAGTAGATTCAAGATGAGACGACCAAGACCCTTACAACATAGACTCAAGACTCCTTCATCAAGTCATCCTCCTTTCATTGAGTTCGCATACCATGATCTATGTCACTGTGTTAACTTCGCTTTCTTGTCACTTAGTTGCACCGAGACTTCCTCACTGAGATTTTAACATTGTCATAGAGACCTCATTCAGTGGTAACATCGAACTGAAGTGGCACCAATCAAAACATCTACACTCATCCTTATAATGCCACTGAAAATGTTGAAAAGTCTTGTTCGAACTTCTGTCCTGAGATCACTGAAATGTTCCAAAGAGACCATGAAACTTACTTTGAAATGCGAGATACTTAGTTTATGAAATGCAAAAATCTTAGCTGGGTATATATAGTGGTTTGACCATCATTAATGGGCCAACGTGACACTTTTGAAGAGAAACATCACTGAATTGAGCCGACATGCAGATATATAATTTTGAGGCTGACTAGAAGAGAATTATTTCAACAGTAAGGAGACTTGACTTGATGGAGGAGTCTTCAAGTTAATGTAGACAATAACCTAAAACCTAAAATGGAGGTTGAACCTATGCATTTTACCCAAGCATGAAACCCATGCTTTAAGTTAATTCAAAAAATAATAAAAAATCTTTTTGTTTTTATTTTGATAAATATATTACATTTGACTCAAGTACAGACTGAACCTAGTTACATTTTCCAATACCTTTCCACAAGAATTACAAGGGTAACACAGGATGTTTGTCCTAATAGGGTTGTATTGTAATCCTTTCACTTCTTGGGTCAAAATAGGGCGTCCACTAATATATATGTTAGGGTATAACCCAAAACCTTCCTCCATACATTACCAATCCAATATCTTAAGGACTTTTCCTTTATATACCTCCCAGAAAATATGTCAACCAATTCCAATTCTTTCATCAAAATTATTTGGTCCATCATGAGGTCTTCCCCTATTACCATTTTTTTTTTGGTTCTCTTTCAAGTTGTTTTCCCTTGTGGATTTAGTTATCTATTGATCTATTTTAATGTAACCACCTCCTCAATATAATGTAACCTTCTACAATCCTCACCTTCTGGAATTAGACTTTGGATACCTTTGTGCATACTCCGTCCAACAATACTCTGAGATTGTGAGATGGATTAGTAAGCATTAATTTAGTAGAAAGTTTCTTCAAAACTAGGTTGACATTCTCTATTCTGCATGGAGGCTGTTGTGATCCTTAACAATTAAAATTCAATAACAAACATTGTATCCAAGATAGAAAATCCTCTTTACTTTATATATGATCCTTTTGTCTTATTCACTTTCCTCTTTGAAGGGGCAACCTCCAAATGATCTAATCTCCAATACATGTCTTATAAGAATGGTTCCATACTTAGCTAGAAAATCTTAATCATGACCATATGCTAACCACCTAGGGTGCCTTCTTTGATGTGACCACAATAAATTTATTAAAGGCTAACTACTTAGTAGGTGTTATTTAATAATAACAATCATAGTGGACCCAATCTATCTTAGAATAAATGATCATTGTACCTAGATTATTATTAACTCTAGTGAGCCCTTTAGTTTCCATTACACCCCTAAGGAGGATCCCGTTATGGAGAATATGTAATCTCTCATAGCATTCCTTTTCTTACTTATTATTCTTTGTCATTGACACATTTATACATTTATTTAGAACATTTTGATTTTTCATATCCTATCATTTATTGATATTGCAATTTGGCTAGTAATCTTATTCACTCTTTAAATCAACAAATGTTTTGTGTGATTTGTGTTTTATCCCACATCATAGTAAATTATTTCTAACACATACCGATGTATTATGTATAGTGTGAATGCAACACCATTTAGTGAGTAACAATTGCCAAAAAACGAGACATCTTTGATAATGTTATGAGGCTTAAGACAAGTTAAGGAATCATAGAGGGTAAGCTATGTCTATGGAACATATGGAACTCAAAACATTCATGTAAGATAAAATGTTATGAGAAATATCAATAATCACAGTGCCCTCCACTATCCAAAGAAACAAACTCTTTTCTTTTTATAACATATTCATCCTATATTTTCTTCGATATCCCCTTCCGTTGCTTTGAGTGCATGCTAATTTGAATTTATTGTCTAGGTGCCAACACCCTTATCTCAATTTATTATCATTTTAAGCAATTTCCATCTTCTTGATGTATATTGTGCATCTATTTTTCCCAAAACTTCTTTCTTCTCTTTTCAATATAAAATTTAAATTTAAACATAACTAGAGTCATTCCTAATTTTTTGATGTGGGTGCACCCACATCGAGTTCCTTTTTATATTTTGTTAATCAAACACACATAAGGGCATTCCAAGCAATAAATATGCGGGAGTCTTAATCAAAAGTATCCATATGCATAAATAAAGTCTAAGAGTTGACTCGGCTAAAGAAAAATAATTTACAATGGTAATTTATCCATCTAAAACAATCTAACTTTAATTACAAACAATAAAGTCCAATTCCAACAAGGAAGACCATCTATACTATCCATTTAGAAATAAACAAACAATCCACACATAAAGCCAAATTATAGTATATTTGTGTTGGGGGAGAGGGATATATATATATATATACGCGCGAAAGAAAGAAACTAAAATACATGAAAAATTAAAATATCATAACAAATAAAATAAATATTATATATATATATATTTTAAATATAAACAATACATAAACGTAAACGTAAGACAATAACATAAACATAAACATAAACATAAACATAAATATTAAATTAATATAAATTTATTTATTTAAAAAATTAAACAAACATTAATATTTCTTTATAATCTCAAATTTTAAACAACACTCCAACAATATAATAATGAAAATAAAATAATTTTAACAAATAAAATGTCTCATATTTTAAAGACTCAAACAATTATAATAAAAACTAAAATACAATTATAATAATACAAAATAAATGAACTAAATACAATATATTAATACAAATAAAATGATTTTAATAATAATAATGAATGTGATGATTTCCACGCCAAATAAATCCATTATCATAATATACTTCAAAATATATCAAATTCAAAAAGCAACGACAATGAATTAGAATACATTTTTATATTATTAAAATAATAAATATAATTTTCGAGAACAAAATTCAAAGGTCCTTATGAATTATTATTGGTTACCTTATAGTTTTCAAATAAGAAAACAGAATATAGAAGAAGGAATTTTAACATTCATGAGGTTAAAGATGGTTCATGAGATAGATTGTTTCGCCATTTGATTTTTGTATCCGACTTTTTTCTATGCAATGTGATAATAAGAACTTCCAATTTTTCAAAAACCCTCTACGCTAAATAAATTATCTCACAAACTAATTATTAAAATATTTACATAAATTTCCCTACTATCTTTGAAAACCTCATATTCCAAAATAAAATGTTTTTTTCCCCTTTTCCAATATTACATACCATTAAAAAATAAAAAACAAAATAATAATAACCACCTAACAAACCATAAACAGAGTCAGAAACAAAGAACAAATACCTATAATAGTCACTCAGCACAACTTAAAAAAAAAATACCACCTATTCTCGTTTGAATCACAATTCATTGCCACATAAAATTGGGAGTGTTCAATTCAAATTTAAGTATTATAATAAATATAATAGGAATATATAAAGCATACATTGCATAAATATCATTTTTATGTCGAATTTAATTATTCAACCTTATCATAAATTATTTATATATATAATAAATTATATATTGTCTTATTTTTAGTATGGTATATATAATATTAATTGGTTTTTACATTTATGGTCAAGTTTCAAATTTTATTTATTGATATTTTTATTCTAGTAAATAATTATTTAGAGTAATATTGAAATATGATTAATTAATATTTAAAAATAAATAAATATTTTAATTAGGGTTGTTTTTGGATTAATTGTATTTTGATGATTTGGTCGATTTTTCAAACCATTTAATGTGATTTATCCTTAAGGTTATAAATAAATATCTTATTTTTATAATTAACACATACACATGCGCGCGCGCACACACACATATATATATATCTCTGTCTAAACTAAAGTAAAGGAGTTGTCTATAATGCGACTTTTTGGAGATTCCGGTGACGGAATCCGGTGGAAGAAATGAGGTTAAATCTTGATTTTTAGCAGTTAAAATGGTTTTTTAACTGCATATTTGGATTCAGCGCCCTAAAAAACCCCTGGGAGCCATTGATTCTGCAGAAGCTAGCTATCAAACTTGGGATTCCAATGAATTGCTGCCGGATTTTGACCGGAAAAATCCGCCAGAAAAGCTTTCAAAAAGTCGCGTTATAGACTACTGCCTAAAGTAATTACACCTTTCACACTAAGATGTAGAATAAAATGAAAACAATTATAAATATTTTACTTTTAATAATTTTACATTTCTCTATAAAAATAAAGTTGATATAACATTAGTTCGTTTAAGGTGGGTATCAAAATATATTTATTTATGGCCAAAATTGTAATATTTTTTGTTATTAACATTTTTTTAGAATGTTACTTGTCAAATCTATTTTAAGCATTAAAAGAACCATACATCTCATAATTTTTTTAAAGTGTTACTTGTCAACTCCATGTTGAACATATAAGGAATTACACATCTCCCTCATATTGGTTGTAAAAAGCAAATTTTAGTACAACAAAATTTTTTTGTTCACTTTTTATTTTTTATTTTAATCTTAGAGTGCTCAATATTTCAATATTACAATGCGAACTATAAATAAAATATTTTAACATTATCCGTAAATAAAGTATTTCCTTTTGTTAATTAATTACCTTCTGTTATATCATAAATATAACATAGAAACCTTGGCACTTAGCCTTCTCGTTGTCATGGCCTCCCAGAAGGGAAACTAGACTAGCAATAGTGGAGGCGTCTCACCAAAATTTTATTCATCAAAATGATAAAAATTAAACATATTGTATGACCCTATGCCTAAACATTTGTCTAGCTTCATAATAAAAATTGTTACATACAATTTGCTAGGTGAATTTGGCCAACCATAGTTGTAGTTTATCTCTGAAAATAAAAATAAGAAATTCTTAATAAAAAACACAAAACATAAGACATGTGCATGTATCATTCATCTAAAGACGTTTCCAGGGCCAAATTATGTGCCCTTGGGCTTGCTAGAGATTGATGCCCACACTGAAGATGTCTCTCAATATGGACCAGTCGGGCATCCAGGCTAACCAAACTAGAGCGTTAGTGATGTTGAACTTGTTGGTTGATAATGAGGTAGGCTATAATCTCATTGTGATCTTCATGTTTCTCTTTAAGGACTCGACCCAACAATTTTTTCATTTTCTAGTGAAGGGTGATAAAGTTAAAATGTTGGTTCCTCGATCCCCTGGTGTGGCCAGTCTCGGAGACCCAACCAACAACTTCAACCTGAATTTTAGAATATGAATATCTCTATCAATTTGTCATGGTCAAGGCTTCTAATTGTTTAATTTCATCTTGAGCATTGGGCGGAGTGAGAGAGTGGTAAATTTTAGTGGCGGGTTGGGCTTAAGACTAGGTTCTGGGTCTACCCGAGGAGAAACAACCCCCAAACCCACACCTTGGGTGCATTCTCTACCTTGACATGACACTAAGAGAAGGATAGAACCTAGTGTTGGTAAAATATAGAAAGGGCTATGCAGAAGCAGCACCGTAAGTTGGGCATGGAATCCCCCCATAGCATGTTGTGGGGCTCAAAGCCCAAGTTTTGGTTAAAGGTTTTTAAGACTCCGTGAATTGTGGGTGAAAAGCGCAAAGTAGAGGTTAAGTCATAGGGCTGTCCGCCCTAAAGTAATGTAATGTAAAGTCATGTCGGCATACCCATGGTCTGCGGACCATGGGATTGTATAAATAGAGCGAGGCTCTAAGTTGTAAAGGGAGCGAAGGAATAAGAGAGAAGAGTATGAATGGTTCAAGGTTAGAGTAGGATTCTAAGTTTATTGGGTTGTAGTAGTAGGAAGAGGCTCTGCAGCTGAGTGGACAGAGTCCTAATAGAGTCCGCAGCTAAGTGCGTGGACCCCTGCAGTTGATTGCATAGGGCAGTGTCGAGTATGTAATCGGGATTGAAGATTAATAAAGAGAAGTTGATTCTTATTTCTATGTATTTGCTGTACATTGCCTTCTTTACAGTTATGTTGGTTTATTTATCGCGCACACTAATATGATTGCTGAATATGTTGTAATAACCATTAATCTTACACACACAAGTTAAGTAATCAGATAATAACATATTAAATAGAAAGGAACTTGGGTATTATACGGGTTGTGCCCCGACTAGGGCTGTGCGGAAGCAGCACCGCAAGTTGCGAAGGGATAGCAAGGGCGCATAGTGACGGGTTAGACCGCGAACCTCCAGAAGTCCATCAGACATCCCCAAGGTGTGGAAACCTAGTTCTAGTACCCTCCCATACTACTTCGGGTGAGACCTCAATCCGCGCCCCACGGACTGTTGCCGAAAGGGCCAGTAGTATCAGGATTTGTTTGGCTAAATCACCTCTGAACCTGGGTCAGGCCCACACAAGCCAAAAAATGGTTCCGTTGCCGGGACTGGAATCTACATAAAGGATGTCTGATGTCATGCCACTGGAATCCAACAAAGAAAGAAATTGAAGAGTGGTTGGAAAAGAATATTCATGAGTTTGTGGCGCAGGAGAATATAAATCTGCGAGTATCTAAGGAACAGTGGTTGGAGCACTACTTGTATAAAAAAATCCACGAAATTTTCTTTACATCCTTTCCTTCTGACCTGTATGAGTGGATCGCGAAGTTAGCAGACAACCAGGGAAGGTGTAGGCTCGAAAAACCATTAGTGTGGAGTCCGAAATTAGTGTGTAGACTAGAAGCATCAGGATATAAGATAGCCCGAGCTGTGGACCATTGGCTCGACCGAATAATAGGAGGATTTATCACTGAGTTCGTGGTCAACACGACTATCAGCTACAGTGAGGCCGAACGACGGTTTCTCAAGGGACCACGAGGTAAGTATATTGAATCTTTGAACACTTGGATTAAGATCCTATTGTGTGAAAAGTGGGTTATGTGAATAAAGTAATGTTTGGAACTAAGCGAAGCGGGAAGATCTAAAGAAGCAGAAGTAGTGAAGAGTTGGAAAACAATCCCTTAATTTCACCCTCGTAGCGAGGAAGAGCTCGCGAAAGTTTCTCCAAGAAGCGCGGTCAGGATGATAAGGCAACGTATTCCGTATTTACCACCTCCACCCACACTGCCACCCGTTTCACCCCTCTCACCTCCATCTCCACCCACTCCACCTCCGCCACCACCGCAGTTCAGTATGGCAAGTGCGATCAAACTACCGGTATTCAGAGGAGTGGGAAATGAAGATCCGGACCAATTCTAGTTCGTGGTAAGAGTAGTATGGGAAGCACAGGGCATCATGGATGATAACATTAAAAAGGCTATGCTAGTGAGCGTGCTGCAGGATTGCGCATTAATGTGGTATATCAAGCATTATAATGACCACCTTAATGTAGGAATTCCAGAGATCTAGTCTACGCTGAACAGGGAATTTAGCAAGCCAAAATCAGAAACATAAT
>APFE030551770.1:26281-38276 GCA_000404065.3 Pinus taeda | reverse complement strand
ATAAGTTGGTTCTGAAATATTAAGGATCTCGTTATATTCCAGTTTATGCATCTGTTATGATCTATACGTTTATGCTTGTGTTATGAGTTTATGTGAAATCTGTAAGATTTATGGGTGCGCGCACTGGTTATAACTGTTAAATGCTTGCTTAAAGATTAAATCTGATCGATAATAAACTCATTAATAATAAGAATTATGGAACGCCTTGTCACGGGTCTACGCGGAAACCTGACATCAGTGCAGAGTAGCGTGACGGTGCAGATCAATTCGCGACCCCTCCAGGCCACATGAAGACATCCCTATGGTGCGGAAACCTAATTCTAGCACCCTCCCCTACTACCTTGGGTGATACTTCAGTCTACACTCCGAAACAATTGCTGCCAGGGCCAGTACTGTAGGATTTGTTTGGCTAAAACACTTCCGAACTTGGGTCAGGCCCCAACAAGCCAACAAGTGTGCTGATAGGAATAGTTTAGGTAAATTGCATTAGATGTGTTCTTTGTTCTTTGTCAAAGATTTGATTGCTCTATCCCTTACTAGCTATGGTTTTCATTGTTAATTGAATGAAAGAATGTTTCTCATGTTAGTTGCATTCTAGGAATTACAAACATACTTCTCATGGTGAACCTTGAAAGGAAAATTCTCAAGAAGATCAACTTAAAAGTTATCTCAATTAACCTTATGGAGCATTGTAACTTAACGCATAACATTTAGAGGTCTAGGCTAGAGACGTGTTCTAACGTCATTAAAGATAGCATCTATCGCTAACTTTTCTAAGATACATTCCAAGTGTGATACCTCATTCCATGTACGTAAGTATATCTTAGCTTGTCCACGTACCTTCGTGTATATAGGGAGGTGTTACAGTACGTAAAGTATAAATGAATGACCTCGCTGTGTTGTTTTGCATTAGACAATGCTTACACGGATTGGGCCTCCACGTACTTTTGGGTATATATGGGTGGACTACATTATGTTTCTATCCATCCTTAGGTAATGGAGTCAGCCACCTTGTACACTGTGATACACTGAACACAACATTCGGGGAGATTTCCTACATGTATGTTAAGTCCTTGGTTTACTGAGGTAGTATATTGCAGTTCACAGTTGCTTGGTAATACTTTTGTCTGGATTATCCCTATTTTGTTTTGTTATGTTATTTTGATTAAAATAAAATTAATTGACCATGAATAACATCCTCTACGCTCACTCCTTAGTTGATCTTAGGTTGAGACATATGGCCACAACTCTGGAGTCCATCGATCAAGGAATTCCTTTTGATGGGAATCCTAGTCCTTTTCCTCCTTTCAAAAATATTGGTGCTCCTTATATGGCTACATTGTCCCTTCCGGGATTTACCATTGGCTTGCCAATATAGTTGTTTTCAACCTCCTTGGTTCAAAATGTCTTCATTTCTCCACAACCAAGTACTCCTCCAACTGGACAAAATCAACCTCCATTTGATCCTAAAGTTGATCCTTTACCTTCTTCCTCGGGTTTTTCTTCCTTCCCTTCTTCCTTTTCACTTGGTGGAAGTATTGACACTAGTAACCAGGTAGCTAAGAAGAAGAAGAAAGGGAAGAAGAAGAAGAAGAAGAATAAAATTCAGTAAGGGGGCAACCAAGCAACCATTGCTTTGAATGCAAATTCTGATGAGAAATTGTTTGAGAAGCCTCACAAAGTTCGATATCCATGCAAATTTTGTATGGGAGACCATATTATTTGAAATTGCCCTAATATTCCTCAGATCTTATCAGAATGGTATTATCATTCACATTGTCCTGTGTCATCAACTTCTGGAGATCATGCTGGTGACACACCATCAACTAGTGGTAGTAAAGTTCATGGAAAGAAGGGTAATGTTAGGTTTCCCTATAGGTTATGTGAAGGGAATCACCCCATTCACCTTTGTCCCTACTTGGATGAAGCCAAAAAGTGTTGGATAACCATACTTCTTCTCTGCAACGACTTCCATCTGGCTACAGGAGACTCTCGCTTAATCCTTCACTAGTTGATAAAGTGAATGACCCAAATCAACCGTCGGTCAAACCCACTCTCTATGGATGTGAATCCCATGAGTCTATACTTGACCAATCACAGGTCAAGGAAATAGTTGACCTGATTTCACCTTCAGTTATTCATACCTTTCCCGTAGAGAGTGAGTATGATACACTCAGGTTCCTTTTGTTTCTTCATATTCCCATGAGCTTGGGGGAAACCCTCCTGTTCCATCAATATAGGAGGAAAATCCTCCAGTTCTCATAACTCAAGGGGGTAATTTTTCCGTTCTTATGGTACCCTCTCCAAGTAGTCTGGTGACTTCCTTTGATATGAATCAACTGGCAGGATTTCATCTTCCTTCTTATGTGCCTTTCCAGATCATAGTACAGGTTTGTAATATGATTGTACCTGGCACTATTATATATGAAGGTGCATTTGTGAGTATCCTTCCTCTATTGCTTGGCAAGCTCTTGGTTCGCTGCCAGTTGTGCCTATTACCCAAAATCTATTGGCTTTTAATAGAGGAACTAGTCAACCATTAGGTATCCTTCCTCAGTTTCCTATTACTTTGGGAGGAAAAATTATTTATATTAATGTGATGGTAGTCCCAGGCCCTTTAGATTATAATTTACTTCTTTGGCGCAACTATTTTTATGACATGGGAGTTATTATTTCAACTTTCTTTCGAGTGACGTGTTTCCCGCATGAACAAAAAATTTTCACCGTTGACCAGCTTTCATTTTCCGATCCAAATATGGCTTCTAGTCAACCATATTCCCTAAATGGTCCTTTTGTCCCAATGGTATCTCCCCCACCATAGGTTAATTATGTGGCAATCTATTCCATGCCTACATCAACAAACGATCAATTCTATGATGTTGTACATTATGTACTGGGGGCATTGGAACCAGATCTCTCCTTCCAGAGCATTTTTCTCCCATTTTAAGAGAACCTCTTAGAAGTCATGACCTCTTATGGGTCGTGATAAAAGGTTATGAGCATAGTTCCTTGTCTTGTGTCAATCTCATTAAAAAATGAAAGAAGGAATACGAGCATAGTTCCTTGTCTTGTGTCAAGCTCTTTAAAAAATGAAACAAGGAATATGAGGATAGTTCCTTGTCTTGTGTCAAGCACGTTAAAAAATGAAACAAGGAATATGAGGATAGTTCCTTGTCTTATGTCAACCTCGTTAAAAAATGAAACAAAGGTTATGAGCATAGTTCCTTGTCTTGTGTCAAGCTCGTTAAAAAATGAAACAAGGAATACGAGAATAGTTCCTTGTCTTGTGTCAAGCTCATTAAAAAATGAAACAAGGAATATGAGGATAGTTCCTTGTCTTGTGTCAACCTTGTTAAAAAATGAAACAAAGGATATGAGGATAGTTCCTGGTCTTGTGTCAAGTTCGTTAAAAGATGAAACAAGGAAAACGAGGATAGTTCATTAAAAAATGAAACAACTCCCAGAGCATAGTTCCTTGTCTTATGTCAAACTCGTTAAAAAATGAAACAAGTAATCTGAGTAGAATTCCTTGTCTTGCATCAAGCTCATTAAAAAATGAAACAAGGTCCCTTGGAGCAAAGTTCCAATTTGAGTCTTTGATTAGATCTCATAAAATCCCAATCGAGTCTTTCACTTGATCTCGTAAATGAACCTTCATTCCATCCAACTGATAGCCATGAGTAGTCTACTTAGGTGAATGCAATGAAGCTTTCGGGGGCATGCACCTAGAATCGAGTCATCATGCTGGGGGCATGTAAACCAATCTCAAGCATAGTTTTTCATTTCTAGCTTGTGTAAAAATGAAAGTGAATCCAAGCATAGTTTTTCATTTCAAGCTTGTGTAAAAATGAAACTGAATCCAAGCATAGTTCCTAATGGTTCAAGCTTGTGTAAAAATGAACCCATTTCCATTTTAACCCTCGTTATTTCCATTCTATCAGCCTCTTCTGTCAGATGAGGCTTGGTTTTTTCTACTTCCATCGTCACTATCTTCTTGGTCAATCATATGCTTTCACTTGCTTGTTTTACCCCTTTTGAGGAACAATTACAATGAGTGGTCTTATTAGCCAGCCTCCTCACATAAATCAATATGTTTTGAAAAGTTCCAACATCACCAAAACTAGTTGCTATCCTAGACACCACTCATTCCTCAAGGTGGACTCCTCTTTAAGCGCTTTTCAGACTTTTGAAATATGAAAAGATTTCCGAGTGCTTGTCCTTTTCAGCTCGTTAACAGATTGGAAACGACATATACTCAGCATAAGTTTAACCCTTTTCCCAACTAAGATAGATTATTTACGAAAAAGGAATATGTTGATTGAACATGGTCAATAGGTTCTCTCTTGTATTGTTTTACGCTTTTTCAAACTTGAGAGACAAATCTACAAAAAATAACTTGTGGGTTTTTCTTTTTGTCCCTTTTAAAACTCTCTAAACATGAAAAGGACCGAGTTATCATTGTCGTTAAACTCGTTAAAACATCAAAGAGCGACAAACTTGTCCATCATGACAAGACTGAGTTTCACCCTCGCTAGAGTCCTTAAAACATCACATAGCGATGGATTCACCCAAAGGGTGGAATTATACAATAAGCATATGTTATCCTCATCAAGCTTGATAAAAATAAAGAGGTATCAGTAAGAAATGACTGGGGAAAATGGGAAAAGGGATAAACCACTTTATGGCAGCAGATCGCTCTTGAACATGAAACTTTCACTTCATCACTGTGACTACATAGGTTGGGTTATCTGCTTGATGGTCATCATACCTTGGTCTATCATACCATCCATTACTTTGGTTTTGGGTAAATTCTTCCAATTCATTCAGTGTCGCTGACATGTTCAAGACAAGGCATTCAGTTAAATTCATCCTTTTCAATACTCATAAACCTTCATTTTCATGACCGCCATTCCTAAGCTTTATGTC
This sequence comes from Pinus taeda, assembly GCA_000404065.3. Taxonomy (NCBI): domain Eukaryota; kingdom Viridiplantae; phylum Streptophyta; class Pinopsida; order Pinales; family Pinaceae; genus Pinus; species Pinus taeda. The sequence continues at coordinate 33,350 of APFE030551770.1, read as the reverse complement.
GTCAGTCCAATTCCATCTCCAAAATCATTACACTCGTTTCATGTAATTGATGTGGGATACATCAAGGCCCTCCTATGACGAGTCGCTTCTTGTCGACATCAGCACATTATCCAAGAATTTGACTTAGAAACACCCTTCCAGTACCTTGAGGCTAGCATACATCAATGGCAAGTTTCTCGTTTCCGACGATCGATTGACATCACTAGCCTTCGACTGAAAGATTTTGTATGGTGTTCAACATCAAAACATCCATTCACACCATGCAGAATGTATTGTAGGACCTTAAGGATCATTATCATTATCGATGATTTCTCTCGCATCTGCTAACGACTTACATCATTAGCTGGTAATCAGACGATGTCTTCCCATGTTCGACCTCAGATCACATATTCACATGGTTAGACTCGTACTTGAGCGAATGATTGAACAAGATAGAAGAACACAGATCTAGTTTCATCCATCCAAGCTGCAATTTCAGGAAAGTACCAAATCATTCGTACAATGATTTTATATTGATGGTCATCCGATCATGGGTCTATATCTGTAGATGACTATCTATGTACTTGTAACGAAATTTTATATGATGAGCATGGGTATGCCTTCTCTCATAAATTCATGAGAAAAAATCAAAATATCATGATATTATGTATTGTAATCGATGCAGGTCACCATCCACTTCGGAACCTCCTCATCACATCGTAAATAATATCACTTGAAATTATTATTTTTTACTTCATGCTTTAAGGGGAAGTTGTTATAGATCCATTTGGGCACATCACTTCCATCATTCAGATCAGTACTATTAGGGCTCATCAAACTCTCATTTATTTGCTACATGACCTAAACAAGTCATCACTTTGAATGCCTCCTTCCTTGAGATTTTCTTGCCCTGAAGTCCTTTAGAAATGCCTCCTTGAGGGACCAGCGCAGCCTTGGTCAGGGGTAAGCACACTTTTGTGCAGGTAGGCCAATGTCAGGGTGTTTTCTAAAGCACTTAGGCCCACTTTGACCTACGTTGGGTGAGATTGAGAGAAATCATCATAGGGTTCTGGTAATATTCTTATCTTCTGGAGCCATTTAGAAGATTCCCACACTTATCATATCTTATGAGCTCGAAATTGGATAGGGAATGAGTTAAGTAACCTCCTATCCTCTCATCCCTTCATTCATGGAAACTAACTCTAAGTTTGGAAGGCCATTCAATACCTCATTTATGACCAAACCTCCTCCATTTTCATATAAACTGAGCACTCATACAAGTGATTAGGGGTTGGAATTTGATAATTTGTAAGGAGATACTGTTGGTGTGAGGTTTGAGATTATAAGCAAGCACTGTTATGCTGCCAGAGTGTTTTGATTTTGATGTGATGTTGGTTGGAACCCAAGCTAGAGGAGTGATATTGGATCGGACTTCGTGGTTGTAACTCTTCCTTCTACTTAATAAAGTTGTTTACATCTTTTCCCATATTCTTGTCTTTATGTATGATGATTATATGTGTAAATGCTTTCAATTCGATTTTCTTATAGTAGATAGATCTCTTGCTTTGATTGGTTTTTGTCCTCTATTTATGATTGCAGGTACTTATTTAGTGGATTATGTTTGAGAAGGAGTGATGCGAGCCATACAAAGGAGACAAAGGGAAAAAAAAAGATAACAAGTAGGTCCCTTATCTTGTTTATGTTCTACAGAAAAAGGTTAAGTGCTTTAATTATGTTGTTCTAGGTGTAGCTACCCACTTTGGGAAATTGTGTTTATCTGTAGATACAAAATTCCACATAACAGTGGGTCTTCAAGGTTCAAAGTAATGTCAACAAAAATATTAGACAATCCAAACAAAACACATAGGCCTGATATTTCTATCAAATAAAGTTCTAATCTTTGTGGATGGAGATTCAATTTGATACATTTTAGTTTTACATTCATCTCTTTAATAGGTAAATATTTATTTCACATCATAAAACTAGCAAATCCACGTGTTATTAAAGGCCCACCTATAGGTATTCAAGGTTCTAAGTCATGTCAAAAAAAATACCAAAGAATCCAGAAACCATACATAGCCCTGACATTTCTATCAAATGAAGTTATGATATTTGTGGATGGAGATTCAAGTCAATACATTTGAGTTTTATGTTCAACTCTTTAATAGGTGCATATTTATTTCACATCATAAAACTAGAAAATCCACTTGTTAGTAAAGGTGCACCTGTAGCTCTTCAAGGTTCAAAGTCATGTCAACAAAAATATTAGAGAATCCAAAGAAAACACATAGGCCTAATATTTCTATCAATTAAAGTTCTTATATTTGTGGATGGAGATTCAAGTCAATACATTTGAGTTTTACATTCAACTCGTTAATAGGTACAAATTTATTTCACATCATAAAACTAGCAAAGCCACTTGTTATTAAAGGTTCACCTTTAGGTCTTCAAGGTTCGAAGTCATGTTAGGTCTAAGTTCAAAAACAAGAAATTAATGGAAAATGACGATAACACAGAGGAGGGAGGACTACGTTAAATATAAAAAGGGAGGGAGGCCTATGATACATCTCAAAATAATCGTTGCCACATACCAAACCATTAATCATATATTCAAATAACATTCATTGATATACATGTGGTTCGGTATGCCCATAGCATGACAGGTATGCACAAATCCCAATCGTTTCACTACGCGTTACATACTTTGGTCAACGCAGTTTCCAAAATCTTGTTTAATGATTCTACTATTCCATTCACTTGCAGATGGTACGACATAGTTTGCTGATGATATACCTAGAATTCATGAGTGAGTGCGCTGATAGTTTCATTTCGGAAGTGCGTTCCGCGGTCACTCATTAGAATTTTCTAGCATCCAAACCATTTCAACACATTATCGAACAAAAACTTCGCAGATGTAGTGGCCATGCAGTCCTTAACCGGCTATGCTTCTGCCCATCGAGTCAAGTACTCTATTGCAGTGATGATATAGCACGCGCTCGTCTTCCCTCGAGGTGTGATGGGCCCCACAAAGTCTATCACCCATTTTTCGAATGGTTGCAGCATCATCTGTGGATTGAGTGGAATTTTAGCCCTTCATGATGGTTTCCCAATCCGTTGACATACATCACAAGCCGACAATACGCTTTCGAATCTTGATGTAGGGTTGGCCACCATAGTCCAGCACGAAGAATATTCAGTGCTATCGCCCATCCCGCATAATGTCCTCCAGTAGCCCCCCCATGTGCTTCTGTGAGGATCTGTCCTCGTTCAAATTCAGGTACATATCTTCGTAATATTTTGTTATTTCCCATTTTGTAGAGGTGCCCGCGATAACAGAAAAATCTACTGCGCGTACCACCAATTCTTTCTTCTATTGGACTGAATATCCCTATGATGCGGTCCTTGTGGTTAAGAAATGGATTATATATTTGAAGTGGCGGTCTGCAACGCGCACTGCATAGAGTTGTGCATCAGTTAGTCATTCCTCCAATTTTGTTGGCTCCTCATTGTTCTCAATTCGTGATAGGTGATCTAGGCCTGCGTTTAAGTGTCCCGACTTTACGATGACCTCAAAGTCATAGTATTGAAATAAAAACAACCATCTACATATGCGCCCCCCCAACACGGGCTTGTTCACCAGGTATTTCAACATGGAATGATCAGTATACATCTTGAAGTGTCCACCAAGTAGAGAGTGGCGGTATTTTTGGAGCGCGTATACCATCGCCAATCCTTCATGCTTAGTAGTGGAGTAGTTATTTTCAGCCTTGGACAATCGTCAAATTGCAAATGCGACCGGTTGATCAATTCCTTCCACTCCTTCCTGCGTGAGTACAACACCCAGCCCGATACACGATGCATCAACTTGTACATTAAATTATTTCCTTGAAGATCTCCAGACTTTTCTTACACTCATCATTCCAACAATATGTGGCATCCTTTTTCAACAACTGTTCCATTGGTGTCATGATTTGTGCATAGCTCTTAATAAACTTCCGATAGTAGCCAGTGTGCCCTAACATGGTGTGGAGTGGTTTGACACTTCGTGGTGCTTCCAGATTGATAATGACAGCAATCTTCGCAGGGGAAACCATCAGGCCTTGTCTACAGACCACATGGCTGAGCAAATTTCCCAAGGGGACGAGTAAGGTGCACTTCTTAAGATTCAATGCAATTTGGTGTTGTCGGCAAGTATCCAACATCAATCGTAAGCTCACTATATGTTTCTTGACTAGCCCAAATACAGTCCAATCGTTGAAATAAACCTCCAAAAACTTGTGGATGAATTTCTTGAACTCGACCACCACTACACGTGAAAATATCACTGGTGCATTCTTCAAACCAAAGGGCATAACAGTGTACTAAAAAAAACCCCATTCAGTCGCGAAGCTTGTCTTGCTCCTATCTTCTGGCGCGATCTTGATCTGATGGTACCCTGAGAATCCATCTGTAAATGAGTAATATTCCTGTCCACCAACATTCTCTAATACTTCATCCGTAAATGGCGTTGGGAATGGATCATGAACACAGGCGTCATTAATCTTCCCGAGGTCTACGCAGATCCGAATTTCACCCTTCTGTTTTTTCTCTTGCACTATCATAGGACTCACCTTGTTAGATTCTTCCACTGGTTCAATAATTCCTGCTGTAAGCATTTTTTCCAACTCTTCATGGACCTTTTCCTTATAATTTGGATTCAAACGGTAAGGTCACTGCTTAACTGGCTTCGCATCTGGTTTTAGGGTAATCTTTATCATTCCTAAGTCACCAAGGATCCCCTTTAACTCCGTGATTTTGGTTGGGAACAAGCCTTGATATTTGCAAAGTAGCTCGACGACCTTATCCACCATGGCATCATCCCAATAATCCCCAAGCGTCACGTACTTCAGTTCCACATCTGTACCATTGTTTACCTGCTTTGTTTTTAGTGGTGCAGTGATGTCGGGGTCCTCGATTGTTGGTCCTTGAACTTTGTGACTCCCTTCAGTTTCTGGAATATTAATATTTCGGTGGTCATCATCCTCATCCTCCACTTGTACATTGTAACATTCTAGGGCATGGCTTAACTGAGGTGATCATATTGGTTGAACTATTTCCTGTGGTTCCTATGGTATTTTGAAAATGGTGGCTTTCATAGCTTGTAGCGCATCATCAACAGTATCTGCCCATTGGTCTTTAAATGAAAAAATTAACAAAAATCCCTCATGCAAGATATCCCATTCACCCGTACCATGCCAAATTTCTGTCTCGGTATACCAGTTTCTTGGGATGACATTCAGGGTATGATAAAATAAGTGCACCCATTTAGGTTGGGGTTCTTCTCCATAGGCTTTGGTCCATTTTGTGAGGTGCGTGCGTGGGTCATCGTGTCCATTGTATTTCTCAGTTATTCGTAGTTCTGGCTTCCCAAACCTTAGCTGCATCATCTTCCTGTAGCCACGCTAGTTTTCAAAGGTTCTTTCATGCGTTCCCCACCAATGCGCAGGTGTCGCGTAGCGCCCACTTTAATGCATCAAATCTCTGGTGCTCTGGTACTGCACTCTCAAACTTGTTCAAGAATTCATCCACTATTTTCAATCCATCATATGTCAGTAGAAGCTTGGGCTATTACGCAACACAGTGATTTGGTCATTATATTACAATTTAGCGTCGTCACTTCACTCAATCGATTGTGCCAACATTCATCTTCTTCATCTGAATTCGAAGGGCAAGACCTTGCGCGCTCCCACGAGACCCTTCCACCTGCAGCTGATTTAGCCACTCTGGTTTCGCGCTGTTATCTTGTAGATACAATCCAGTTCCTCATCACCTCCATCGTTGCGCACGGGTTCAGTGTAGCACTCTCCTTCAGCTGGATCTAGTGGAACTAATACGCGTAGGGACTTTTTCTCGAATATCATCTTCCATTTTTTTAGGTTGATGACTCCATTCATATTTGTGGCCCAGTCTATTCCTAGCAACGTGGGGTAAGGGTTATTGTCATCTACAATCTCTATTACCTGGAAGTCCTTCTACGTGCTCGTAACTTCGATATCCACTGTTACCCCTTGTAGTCTCCCCATGGGCAAGATCTTTTGTTAGTTCACCATCCATAATTGAATAGGTGACCATTGTAACACGGGCTTTCCCATGCGTTCCCAAGTCTACTTTGGTAACACGTTCACGTCCGAACCCAGGTCTAGGATTACCTGATCCATCTCATATTCGCTAATTTGCACTTTCAGCCTCATTTCCCTCCTGGTGCGCAAAACATGCTTTCCCATATTTTGAACAACACGCAGTTCCTCTGACCCTATGTACCTAGCGATCAGCTCTTGTAGTCCTTTGACTACCTTATTGTCGCGTAGCAGCTTTATGCATGTCTCTAAAAAGGTAGTTAGCATAGAAGGATCTAGTCCTGTCTCTGGGTGATCCTTACTACCTGAAGTAGAGGCCTCCACGAAGCTCTTCTTAGCTTCCATAAACATTTCCTTGGTGCGTTCCAAGTCAAAATTAGGTTCCTTTGTAGGAGCCTTGTGTACCCAAGTATCTTCCTCAGGTTGCTTCCCCTTATCTTCCCCTGTGGTCACGCCACTTCTGAGCATCAATTTTAAGTTGGGGTCTTCTTCGCATGGTTCGGACCTCATCATTTCGATATTTTGCCTCGGAGTAGGCTGTAGTACCCCTTTTTCATGCATTTGTACAATCAACGTCGAGAAATCTACCATTTCATGATCAAACTACTCACAATACGGACAAGATATTCTCGTTGGGTTGGTACAATCACGAGTGTAGTGCCCAGATCCTCCACAATTATAACAGATTAGCTATCCGCGACCCCTTTTGGGCCCCATTCCTCCTTGTCCTTGACCTCATCCTTGAAATCCACCCCGCGCTATTGCTGCGGCTGGATCGAAGCCTTGCGTTTCTATCTACATTCGATAAGAAGGGGTCCTATCCATCATTAGCTCATAGCTCCGACATCTCCACTCATCGCGGCCCACTGATCTACAGAAGTTACAATATAGTTGCTGCGGAGTCTGTGTGTACTTCTACAACAAGTGACAGTTGTTAGTCGTGTGCTTTCCTCCCACTTGACAGATCACACACC
>APFE030551770.1:1240-19343 GCA_000404065.3 Pinus taeda | reverse complement strand
AAAGGGTGCGGGTCCGCAGGTAAAAGTAGGAGAAAGTGCAGAACCAGAGTAATATTGATTTTCAATGTCTTTCTCTCATTTGCAAAGCTTGACATGAAGAGCTAAGGTCAGAAACTTGCTTAGGAGGCTAGTATAAGTGATGATAGACTCATACTAACTGCAAATAATCATGGTGACAATATTTTTGTGTAACACTAAGTATAGGTTTTGTAGTTGCGTGTGGATTTGTTGGACTCCCAACCTTGGATCCTGTATCGGTGTTTCATGCAACCTCATCGCCATTTCCAATGCTTCTGCCTGGGTTGAGAGATTTTATTGTGACAGTGTCATCCTCAGGTGTGGTGTCAAAGATGCCACAAACCACACGTGGTGCAGTGCATTTGTCAGTGTCATATTAGCATCATGGATTTTACTTTTCAACCTATGATCCAGATCCCAGGGGTTTCACTTGGAAGCATCACGATCTCCTTAAATCCGATGATCGATTGCGTTTCAGATTTTGGCCAGCTAAATTCTTTGTTCAACGTGATCTAGATCTCCGCTATTCCTGAGTTCGGGTGATCACTCATGTGCTTGATATACCAAGTCAATGTGCGATCCTGCAGTGCACTTACCAATATGGCTTCTTAATGTTATCATTCGTAACACCATGTGCTTCCCACACTCCTTTTACTACAAACCAAAACTGATCTGGATCTTCATTTCCTACTCCTATGAATACAAGCAGCTTGATCGTGCTTGCCATGCTAAACTATTGGTTTGGTGGAGGTGGGGTGGTTGAAGAAGGAGGTGAAGTAGGTGAAGTGAGGGATGGCATAAGTGGAGGTGATAACTATGGAATGCACTGCCTTATCAAAATGACTGCACTCCTTGGCGAACCCCAAGCGCGCTTTTCCTTGCTTGCTCGCGAAGGTGAAATTAAAGGACTATTTCCTAACCCTTCGATACCTTTGTAAACCTTTCCGCTCTACATTTTTCCACTCATGAATGTATCACATCACTCGTTTTTCACATAACAACATCTTACTCTAGGTATTCAAAGATTTGATGTACTTGTACTTACCTCGCGATCCCTTGAGAAAACATCTTTCTGCTTCGCTATAGCTAACAGTCATGTATATCGTAAATTCAGTGATAAACCCTCCTATTATCTGATCCATCCAATGGCCTACGGCCTGTGTGATCTTATCTTTAGATGCTTCTAGCCTGCGCACCAAATCTGGAGTCCACACTATCGGCTGATCGAGCTTGCATCTTCCCTAGCTATCTGCTAACCTCACGATCCAATCATACAACTCTAAAGAGAAGGTCGTGAAGAAGATCTCGTGGGTTTCCATATATATGAAGTGATCCAACCACCTCTTCTCAGATATCTGCAGGGTTTTGTTTTCCTGTAATACGAACTCGTGAGGCTTTTGATCCAACCAATCTTCAATTTCCTTTTTGATAGGGTTCTAGTGTTCTGACATTAGACATCCCTTAGGTAGATATCGGTCCCGACAACAGAACCATTTGTTGTCTTAATGGGGCCTGAACCAGGTTCATAAATGTTTAGCCAAACAAATCTCGAAACTACTGACCCTTTCGGCAAGAGTCTGTGGAGTGCGGACTGAGGTCTCACATGAGGTAGTATGGGGAGGGTGTTTGAACCAGGTTTCTGCACCCTAAGGATGTCTTAATGAGGTCTAGAAGGTTCACGGATCGATCTCTCATGCTGCGCTACTTTCGCACAACCGTCTATTCAGAGCAACTACCTTCGTGCGGCTTGGAGGATGATCACAAATTCTCTTTACCCTTTCTGTGCTTAGTATTTTTATAGATCTTGAATTAATTTAAGTAGGAACAATAGTTTCAATTACCATTTAACATAAACAGACATGTGTGCAATCATACACTACGAACAGATGCATAAAAAGAAACAAAGCAACATATATGCGATATTCCAAAACTAACTTATCTTTATTAATGCTTTTTCCAATTACAATCCACTTCCTACCCTACACACAAAGTTGCAGGGGTTCGCGCACACAGTTGCGGACTCTACCAGGCCTCTTCGCACACAGTTGCATAACCTCTCCTACTTCTACAACCCTGGACTTCTAGACTTAGAGAGAATATCTCAGTTAAAAACCCATAACACTTTAGATCTAATCTTAACTTAACTACTTTCTACACCTAGAGCCTCGCTCTATTTATACATTCTTATGGTCCACAGACCAGGGGTAGGCCAAAACATTCTAGACTAAATTACAATATTTTAGGGTAGACTACCCTTTGACTTGACTCATTACAATTCACACTCTGCACACTTCATGGAGCCTTTACAATACCAATACCCAAAATTGTGGGCTTTAAGCCCCAAAACCGTTACGCGGGGGATCCGCTACCCAACACCTTTCTTAAGGGCATTTATATGATGATGAACATGTAAGTGAGACACAATTTAGTGATGAACCAGTTGTGAATAACATGGAGGTTTCCACACCCACTGAAGCACCTACTAATTTTGCATGTGATATTCCAAATGAGATAGTTGATCATGAAAATGACAACGAAAATGTGGTTTCAAAAGTGAATGTAACAAGAATAAACAATGACCAATTGAGCATGCCAACCCAAGTAACCCCGCCATCATGGTTGCCAGAGGCCATGATGAATGAAAAAAACATGATGTGTCATCCACCAATGATGAAAACATGGCCATGCTTTCACAGCCAGCAGAGTTGAGCACTAAACTTGTTCCTTATTTTATGGACAATGGATCACTAGAATAAGAGGCTATTCAATATGAAGTACCAAATGAAGAAAAAAAATGGGGATCAATCATGTTTCCATCAGGTTGAAAGGTAAGTGTCAAGACATTAGGAGCATGTGACAATGAATCAAAGAATACTTGGTAGGTTCCTAAAGCTACTAGTAGAGAGAGTGAAGGCCTCATCAACACATTCAATAATAGACTATCTCTGAACAATATATGAACCTAATGTTTAATTATAAGCATAAAAAACTTGAAATTTAGGAATCTAAATGGAGAAAGAAGGATTTGGACAAGGAAAAGAGAGATTCAAGGATTGTAGCAATTGCATCTCAAGCAAAGGAAAGCCTCGAAAGAAAAAAAAACAAGGGAAAAGAAGGAACATCAAAAAAAAATTGGCAGGGAAAGAGAGGGAGGAAAGAAAGGTTCAACATGTGTTGGAAAAAGGTGGGGTGATAAACAGGGAAGATAATGGTGCAAGTCAGTTGGAGGAAAACAGGGTGATGTCCAAGACTTTGGAACACATCGTGGATCATACAACATCGTAGCAGGACCTGCTTAACATCCAAGTCCCCCACTATCATCCAAGGGTTATACCCATCTCCTATACACCTACTAATGTAGGGGGTAAATCCTATGTATTATAGGCCACCTCCAATCAATATTGAGGTTAGTAGCACAAGTGGAAAATTATGTTACTCAATCCCTCCATGGTTACAAGGAGAAAATTGGACTTAAGCATATGGAAACAACTTGGCTCAGGCAAAAAATTCAACAAGTTTGGGGAATTCAAAAAATGGAGGCCATCAAAAATAGGGGTGGCATGAATTTTTTGTTTGTAACCAAATTGAAATGTGGATGAAGTTAACATGAACTTTTCTTTTTGTAACCAAATTGTTGTAACACCCTCCTCCCACATCTACCCAAGTATCTGGCCAACTGAGGTAAACATGTGACGATAATTTACTATGATATGATTCGACCTCCTAATTCACCTTAAGGAAGTCGAATTGATGGAAACACATCATACGAACTTTCCACATCAACAACATGACTCCTAGGAACCATCTCAACCTCTCAGGAAACCAGCCCCTAGGCCCTAGTACATTTTTTGACGTTTAAACTCTGATATGCTCCCTTGATATGGGCTTGCATGCGTCCATGAGGCTTTGGACACTCCCATAGCATGGGTGTGCATGCATCCAAGGACTGTCCTACTCAGTGTTGTGCTTATGTCTCCAGGAGTTTGGCCTCTTTTTTAGGCCTAGAGCCTAGGTCACTTCCGAGAACAACATGACACTTCTAGAATTGAAATATTATAGCATTACGATAATACAAATTCAAATATTTGAACAAGGGCTTGACTAGACCCCTACTAGCCATGACAGGCATTTCGTGAAACATGTCACAAATATGTAATCTACAGGTTTAAACAATAGATTTGAGCATATGGGTCTCATACTCATCTGAGAATCACTAAGAAGCATTGATGCCTCAACATATTAGTTGCAGTTTCATCCATTAGGTAATAGATACATTGTTCATTCGTTTACAATTAAGAACATGATGAGAGCCATACATGGCTATTGTCATAATACATGTTCATAACCAACATTAGAGCAACATAAATACCAAGGAAATCATAGCCATATAGTCCACATATAAGGTAGTATAATACTCATGAAATCACAAAGAAACATAACCTCATATTAATGATGCAAAAGCCAATGAGTTGTGGTACTTCCATGAACCACCCAACCCTAAACATGGGTGAGAAAAATATCTATTTAGTTAATCACCCCCATGCCATATTCTAAGCATGAATGTGGCATCTCATAAAACACATCAATCAAAACCATCCATGGCTTCTATAGGCCAAGCCACCTCAATCCATCAAACAATGATTCCACCTCACTGGTTGGGCATCACAAAGCCATCACCAGATTTGTCTCTACCTGAGCCTTCTAGGGCTCTAGAGTGTTTGTTCCAACCAAGGCCTCCAATTGAAGTAACTCAACCCAGAGCTGCCATCGGGCTACAATGCGTTTTTCCAACTAAGGCTCTAGGACTAGTAACTCAACGCACCAAGGACTCCAGAGAATTTGTCCAATTAAGGTTCCAAGACTAGTAACTCAGCCCAAGCTATTATAGAGATCCAAAGGATTTGTCCAGCGAAGGCTCCTGGAAATAGTAACTCAGCCCAAGCTAAAGGAAACATCAGAACCAAACTGAAAGCAAAGAAATAAAGCCACAACACCATGGCTATCCAAGAAATGGAAAGGCTAGGAAAATCCATTGTCAATCCAGGCAATCTTCCATGCTAGATACATATCATGACCAATAAACGACATGCATATTCCATGCATGCCAAAACTAGTGAGGAAAGCATACATGAAACTTGGTACCTGCAAAAATAATCCATTGTAGCTGTTGATCCTGATGTCCTCTTATACTTTGTTGCTCTTCCTTTTCATTCTTGCTCTAAAACTCCAAGTATGCCACACAATCCAAGAGTGCTCCAAGAAAACTCTAAGTGTCCAAGAGTATGAGAGATAGTTAATAGAGAGAGAGATACAAAACTGAACTGAAAAAATTTTGTGAACTAATCCTCATAAGCCTTTTTATTAACGAGGCCTCTATTTTCTTTATTTTCCATTATTTTCCTTCATTTTCCTCTTCACATGAAACATGTCACCTTTTGCCTCCCTTTTCTCCTAATTTCCATAATTTTCATAAATAAATGTGGAAAAATGGCATTTCTCCTTTCCAAATCCTTTTCCATTTCCTCTGCCAATTTCCTTAGCCATTGATTAATCACTAGTGATCCCCATCACTATGTTTTTTCCCAACATTCATCTTTGAATAAGTGTCTTAACAACTGTGGTTATTATTTTGCCTTTACTAACTTTTAATTCATGGAATTTTCACAAGAGTTGTTACTAAATGCTCTCCCTTGGGGGGACACCTCCCTCGGTGTTCAACAACACCTACAACCAACAAGGCTGCTGGAAGAAAAACACACTGCCCACAGAGCTTTATAACTTATCTCATTTCCATATTTACAATGATCATCCCACTGAGAAGAGAACGAACACGACAACATAACAAGTGTAAAATCATAATCACAGGACACCCATACCACTTATTGGAGCTTTATAACATAGCTCATGGTGGAAATTACATCCATATACATATGTACATATACCAAACATCACTAAAACATATACCATGTAACACCCTCCTCCCACATCTACCCATGCAACCAACCAGCCGAGTAAACATGCGACAAGAGTCCACTATGATAAGATTCAACCTCCTTGGTGACTTTAAGGAAATGGAATCGATGGAACTCCACACACAGTCATCCAACCTCATCAATAGAACCTTCAGGAGACAAGGTAGCCACTCAAGCTTGTCCCTGGGTCCCACTGTTGTTTTAGGTCTCTTGGGTTATAGTTTCTCTCATGTTATGGGTAAGGGAGTGACAAACAACCTGAACTCACTCTCATAGGCCTCCCTGCCAGCAATTGTGGACAAACATTTTCAGTGTTGTGCCAGCGACTCTGAGATTTATGCCACCTTTTTAGGGTCAGAGCCCGGGACACTTACCGAAATTGGTCCATCTCTTCAAATCAATAAATTAACATGGAAATAAAGATACTAAAGAAAATACATATTCAAGACCTTGACTAGATCCCTACTCACCATGACAAGCATTTCGTCAAACATATCATAGACATGTAATCCTACAGGTGTAAACAATAGAATTAGGAGTAGGTATCTCATACTTATCTGAAAATCGGTACAAACAAATTTTCCCTCATGCCATTTGTTTTATATTCATCTATTAGGCCATAGACACATTATTCATTCATATATGAGTAAAAACATGTGGAGAGACATACATAGCTGTTGTCATAAAATGTGGGTGTAACCAACATAATAGGAACAAAAATTCCATAAACATATTAGCCATCAAAATCCATAATTACATCAATACCTTTACACATGAGAATCAAGGGAATGGATTTCTCATTAATGAATACAATGAACCAACTAGAGATGGGACTACTATGTTCCACCTAACTGTAGAATGGCTGAGCCAAATCTTTCTTTAGCCATTCATGCTCATTCCATTTTCCAAGCATGGATGTGGGATCTCATAGAACACATTAATCAAAACTCATCCAGGGCTTCTAGGTTGCATGTGAGATGAGGAAAAATAATGGAAAATGATGGAAATTTTTCAATGAAAAATAATGAAAAATAATGGAAATTTTTCAATCAGTGACCAATAGTAGCTATTTTACAGTATCTTATAACGCGACCAACTTTTAGTCATTTTTAGCTTAGTCATTAATTGGTTTCCTCAATTTTACCATCTAGTAGTATATTGAGTCATTAATTTGGTCATAAATTTTTCATTGGTTTAGTCATTAGTTGTCGCAATTAATGACCAAATATACAAAAAAATATATTACTATATGAATCCTTGAGAAACCCAATTAATGACCAAAGAAATATGACTAAAATGTTGGTCGTGTTATAAGATATTGTAAATTAGCTACTAATAGTCATATATATGCAAATATTAGTCATAATTTGAAACCAATTAATGACCAAATAAATATGAATAAATTTTAGTCGTGTTATAAGATACTGTAAATTAGCTACTAATAGTCATATATATGCAAAATTTAGTCATCGTTTTAACAAAAAAAATTATCATTTGCAGTAGTCATTTATCTTTTTTTTTTCGGTATTTTCATATTCATTATATAAATGAATAATTTAGTAGTTTCTATTCATTTCATTTAATTTCATTCATAATCATTATAAACGACTAATTTAGTCATATATTCATTTTACTTGTGTTCATCTTTAATTAATGTAAACTACTAATATAGTAGTTTTAGATTGGTTTTATGTGTTTCATTATTAATCAACATAAATTAATTAGTATGATTTTGTGACTAAATTTTAGAAAAATTCCATACAATGTGCATGTTTATCTAATATGATAACGCAAAGTTACATATGTTAATTACAAGATTAAATAATATCAAGTGCAAAAAAAAATTACTTTCAACCATATAAATTTTATTATATAAAATATCAAGTATTACAATATGAGTTTCCAACTTAATATTGGTTGGACTACAATTTACACATGAAATATTTTTTCATCATTTCAAAACATTATCAATGTGATTCCAAAGCATTGAAAGTGAATTCACCAACTCTAAAGGCTTGACTATTAGTCTCTATGATTGTGTCTTATGCAATATATTGGCTCTAAGGGTATCACTAGACATATTCTCTTCTCTCTCTCATTTTGCATTTGTTGCTTCAGTGTTATTGTTCTCCTCTTTCTTCAATTTCTTCTTCTTACCATCAATATTGAGTTCCTTTCCTGAAAATGAAAGAAGATACAATGCAGAGTATAAGACATGAAATATAATGAATACTTGAATATAAAATGAAGTATACCATAAAATATTTATACGACATATACCTCATCATTCGATAGTGGCCATTAGCAGCTAGATGACCTGTATAAACAAAGCAAATAAAATGTCACCATAGAAAATAAAACCTTAGGAACTTAGTATTCAACCTTCATCAAAACCTTAGGCACAATCATACCAACTAAGTTACATGTTAAAAATATCAGGCAATAGTCTTCTAATGTTATTTCTTCTGAAAATGTTTCTAATATTCAAAATATGGATCACAGAACCTTGAATTCGAATAGATAACTTGTGAAAAAAATGGAAAAAAAAAAGATCAGTGTAAAAATATCCTTATTGCTTGTTCTAAAAGAATCATGTTCCTTAAATTTGGATATTCTTTTGCCCACAGTAAAAGTTCCTTGCTATTATGACCTATGTTTTTAGGATCATGAGATTGATCCAATATCATATTGGATTGTGCAAACAAAATGATTCAACTTTCCCAGATAAGTACCTCACTTGGTTGAATGAAGGTGCTAGATGTGAGTAGTGTCAAAACCTTGGGAAGTAGAACACTAAGGCCTAAGAAAACATATCAGCACTTGTCCACTGAATGAAAAAATTTCAATCCCACAATGGCCTCCGGGAGTACATTCCGTTGGATGGATATCAAACTCTGAGAGATGATTGTCTAATACAATGAGAAGTGTACATATATTGTCACAATGCCCCTCACAGTCAGACCCTATAGTTTTTTCCTATAATATTAATCATATTATATTATTTAATTATAAATTATGACTATCAAATAATTATTAGTTTGAATAATTAGTCTGAAATTGCAATTTTGGTATTTTTGTATACATGAAAATATTCAGAAAAAAAAGGTACTCTTTGTGACTAGTTAATTTCGAGTGAATCTAAATACACAAGAAATTATGGTGCCTCAATGTTTCTCTAGCGGTTATCTACTCATTGTACCAATTGATCCCATGTCCTCTACTACTTTTGCAATGGACATTTATCCTCGATGTTTTTCTGAGCCAAAGAGAAGCTCCAGAAGTAACAACCAAAAATTAGCCTCAAATATATTATTTGGGGCCAAAAATGCAGTAATTATATGACAAGCCAAGAAACACTACACATTAATCATCTTCCCTTTAATATTGATTAATAATTTCTTTTCATGATCATGTAATACTAAAGTGTAAAGTAGGGACCTTTTAAGTTAGTCATCCATCAATATCACCTTGGAGAGTTATTAGTAGTTAATACTTACTATTACACACACATTAGATCACCAACTTCAAGGATAACAATATAAACACAGCAAAAATGAAATTAAAATAAATTCTAGGAAGTTAAATGTGGCTAATTTTGAGTCAAGAAAATAGCTAGCCCTTCACATTAGTAAGGCATTCTTAGGAACTAAAATAGAAAATCCTTTCATTGCATCATTTTCACCCTTTCTTTAATTTCTTTAATTGAGAACATAACTTTCAAAATAAGAAGAAATTCATTGAAAAAGGTCTCAAAATCCTAGCAAATGCTCGAGTGATTGTCATATCAATTAAACATAAAGGAAATTGTTCGGTATGATTTTAACTTGTGGAATATATTGAAGAATAGGAAGCTTTCTCATCCCTTTCTCCTAATCAAATTATAATCCATGGGTTCCAATCAAGTAAACAATTTCCCTCCAATATACTTAAGAGATCACTTTGGATAAGGAATTCTAAAAGCATTGGGATAGTAGAAATGGAATTAACTAGGCGGAAAAATGATCAAGGCCTTCCAAAGTTCCTATGGGTTGAAGCTACAAATAACACCATGTATGTTCAAAACTGATGCCCTTATCAATAATTGGACTCCAAGGCTCCCGAATAAATGTTCACTAGTAAGAAACTTGATGTCTATCATTTTATAATTTTTGGAAGTCCCTTATATTTTCATGTGCCGAAAGAGAAAATAAGAAAATTAGGTGCATCTGGGAAGAAAGGAATCTTTGTGGGATATATTGAAAATTCTAAGGGATATATAATTTATTTGGTTGGTCAAAAGGAAGTTGATATAAGTCATGATGTCACCTTCGATGAATATATGACCCTTGGGAAGATCAAGAACCTTCCTATACTAAGGAAGGACAAAGAAGCTAACACCGGAAATCAAAGTGAAAAAGAAGACGAAAGTATGCCTGATATTGATAAACCTATGGATCCTATTGATCCCCCTCCTCATGATCCCTCCTCCTCCAAAAGGAGACCCTCATGTCTTAGGGAAACTCTTGAATATTCTGAGAGACACATTGCAACAAGAGGGATTTTTTGTGAAAGTAAGAAGCCGAATAGGTATCAAGGATATTTGACTGCCATGAGCACTATCATTCAAAATGAGCCTTCATCATTCGAAGAAGTCATGAAGAATTGAGTATGGAAGGATGTTATGAATGAATAATATGAGTCAATTATGAAGAATGATGTCTGGGATGTGGTCCCTAGACCCCAAGAAAAATCGATTTTCACCTTTAAGTGGCTCTACAAAATCAAGCTTGGAGTTCATGGAAGTGCAGAAAAGTTCAGGGGTCACTTTCTTGCTTGAGGCTTCTCTTAAAAGGAAGGTGTAGATTACGTTGATATATTTTCACATGTTCCTTGATACATCACCATCAACTTGATCATAGCCCTTTCTCCCTCGCAAGGATGGAACCTACATCAGATGGATGTCAAGACCGATTTCTTGCATGTTTCAATCAAAGAGGAAGTTTGTGTGGAACAACCCGAGGGGTTTAAGGTCCATGATTGAGAATCTCATGTATGCAAGTTGAAGAAATATCTCTATGGATTGAAGCAAGCACCTTGGGCTTGGTATGAGAGGATCAATAACTATCTAATGAATTTGGAATTCACTAGAAGTGAATTCGATCCGAACCTTTACTTTAAGGTTGAAAATGATAAACCTCTCATTCTGGTACTTTATGTGGACGACCTCTTTCTGACAGGTGAAAATTATCTCATTCACAAATGTAAGAGGGAGTTGTCTTCTAAATTTGAGATGAAAGACCTAGGACAAATGCACTATTTCCTAGGATTGGAGGTTTGGAAAAAGCTAGGTGAAATTTTCCTCTCTGAAGGAAAATATGTTGTGAAGATATTGGAAAGATTTGGGATGGTGGACTGCAAGCTTGTGACTACTCTGATGGAACTTAACTTTAAGAAGTTACGTGGTAGTGCTTCTAGACCTAAATTAGGAAATGCTTCTGAGTTTTGTCCACTCACAGGAGCACTGATGTTCTTGGTGAGCTCCCATCCGAGAATATGTTTTTCAGTTAACACATTGATCCCATATATGATTAAGCCTCATCATATACATCTGATTGGTGCCAAGAATATTATGAGATATCTTTGAGGCACAATCACTCATGGACTGAAATACACTGCTGGAGATGTGAGGCTACATGGTTATTCTGATGTTGATTGGGCTGGTGGTGTGGTGGATTGCAAGAGAACTTCTGGATGCTACTTTTCTTTGGGTTCTGCTTCGATATCTTGGATGAGCAAGAAGCAGAACTCGGTTTCCTTGAGCACTGTCGAGGCCGAATACATAACTGCTAGTATGGCCTCCTGTGAAGTTGTCTAGTTGAGGAAGTTCTTCAGTGAGATGTTTGGACATGTGTTGGATGCCACCATGATACTCTGTGACAACTAGAGTGGGATTTGATTATTAGAGAATCCCGTGTTTCATGGTCGCTCCAAGCATATAGATATCAGGTACCACTTTATACGAGATATGGTACAACAAGGAAAAATAAGGCTCCATCACATTGGGACTCATGAGTAGGTTGTTGATATTCTAACAAAACCCCTAGGGAAGGTGAATTTCTTGGCCTTTCGAGATGACTTGGAGTCGTGAAGAGGCCCTCTTATGAGTTGCCTGTATGAGATGTACATTGAGCTCTAGGAGCTCCGGGGGGCTTGGGGTACTTCTTGGAGTGATGAGAAACCATAGGGTGAGTGGTTCAGCCTTCCCCTAGTGGTTTGATGTGTACTAGGTGAGTGCTTCATCCTTCCCCTTTGATACCCCTTAGCGACATGCAAGCAAGATGAGTGGTTCATCCTTCTCTTGCTGAGACATCCTACCCATGCAGTCGAGGACTCATGGGAAGTACCTCTCATCTTTTCAATGAGTAGTGAAATGAGGATAGGGACTATAGTACTACTGATGGACACCTCGTGTACTACCATACTTTGTATGCTAGGATGACCGATATTGATCTAGGATCAATTGCAATTGACTTCAGGTCAGTAAGAGTGGTATGACACACTCTCCCTTGATTGGGACTGACTTCGGGTCTGTAGAGAATGGTATTATAAATTTTCAATCACTTCTTCTTCTTCTTTATATTTTAGCAGAGCAGAGCAGTGCATTGATGGAAGAGATAGTACAGATTGACAAATGGATTAGCAGATGGAGTTCTCCCTAGTTGAGAGGGAGTGTTAAAATTGGAAACTAGAGCCAAACTCCACATGGGTCATCTTATTATGAAAACTGATATTTTTCTTGGATTCCTCTCTCTGAGAGACGTCGGATTGATCTAATATCATCTGATTTTGACATGTACAAATGAATTTATGAATTTATTTTGATTATGGTCAAACTGACAAGGTCGACCAACAAACTTATGTATGCTGAAAATCCCAACAATCACGTCTATTCATCTTCAACGTTGCATATAAATAGAAGGTGACTTAGCCTCATTTGGACACACCCATCTTGACACTTCACTCTCTCTCTCCTCATTGATTGTGTATGGATTTCTGGGTCTCTCTCTCTCCCTCCACACGTCCAAAACTTCAGGAGACCGAATTTCTAGACAGTTTGACCAAGTGTTGACCAACATGCATTGACCTCCTTTGACTTTGTTTTTGTGAGGGCTATCTCTGTTTGGGAAGGCCGCATTTTTGGACACACAAATCGAGGCTAAACATTGACTATTGACCAACATTTACTATAGCTAGGGCTGACCGCAAGTGGTTTGTTTGACCAGACTTTGATTGGACTAAATTTGACTATTTTGGGGGTTGTTTTATCTTGTTGTTTGGAGGCCAAAGTTTACTGAAGTTGACCGATTTTCCTAGGGTCAAATCTTCCATGTTGACCAACGTTGACTTTTCTGGTTAGGGCTCTTTTGTTGTTGTTATAAATTATTAGATTTCTAAATTATACTATCTCTTTTTACTGAACTATTGAATACTAAAATAATAATTGATCAAGGGTTTCCCCACATTGGGGTTTGTCCTTGGCTAGTGCCACATCTTGTGTCCCCTTGTCTTCTACTATTTATGTTTATGTTCTATTTGCATTTTACTATCATGTTGATGTGATTGCTAATCTGAATGTTGATACTGGGCTGATAAAAAAATTGAAGTAAAATTTCTCTAAAGCATAGAACATACCATTGTTGCCTAAAATTAACAAGATGATTGGTGTCATAAAATGGTGCATTGCATCCTTCAATATATGTCACAGAACTCCTCTCACCTCACAAAACTCCTCTCATCTACAACAATAAGAGTCCTCTCAAACTTCCTGATCTCCATCTCATTCATCTTGAAATAAGTGGATATTTCCATGGGTGACAAAGTGTGCTTTGGGATTTAATAGAAGGAGTCATCACTAAAAAAAAATAATACAATGCAACATAATAGTTATCAGTGGGAGGATAAACCCTTCCAAGCTACTTCCTAACTAGATCAATATACTCCTTAATTACCTCTTATAATGAACAAAAGATAACCTCAACTACCTATAGATTCTACCTATACATGGTAGCAATGAAAACATTGTCAAAAACAAAATCTACAACAACATTTGTCAATCTCTTCTTCTAGTCAAGGGCATGCCCATCTTCTGAAAAGTATCAGTCAGGTCAGGGTCCACCTCATCCAGGATCCTCTTATTCTTCTACTCTCTCTGTTTAGGTTTAGAATAATAACAAAGGTATTGGAAATTGATTGGTGGGTAAAAGTTATGAGGCCATTTGGGTTATTCCATTTTTAATCATTGTCTGTAAGTATTGAGTCTAAATTTCAAAATCCATTTAGGTTCCTTCTTTTTAGCTGAAATTAACTTAATCTTTGGAGAGTTGTAAGGTTTAATCGATCTAAGTATATTCTACTGAAAATATAGTAACATGGTTTAAAACTATAGGCATTAAGATCAGAATATAAAGATGAAACAAAAAAGATTTTATGTTCATGATTACAAAACATTTTAATTTCCTGTGACAAAGTTTGATGAAGGTCTAGTATTTGCATCCTACCAGAAAATTGAGATCAAAATCTAAGGATGAAACATAAAAGATTTTATGTTCATGATTACAAAAAATTTAATTTCATGTAACAAAGTTTGAGGAAGGTCTAGTATTTTCATCCTACCAGAAATTTGCTTGCATCACTCGAGCCCTTTGAATTTGGGCATGGTAGAGTCCATTACACAAACAATCAACCACTAAAAAAAAGGTGAAAATAAAAAATAAAATTTCATGCATTGTAACCCTATAAATGTTAGAGAGGAGTCAACTGATTTGTACAATAAGGACATCCAAAATGCTTACTTGTTCATTGTATGTTGATGGATTGTTTTCCGCAATCAAGATCTACATTATCATAATCATTAAACCTTTTGTACAATAAGGAGATGCAAAATTCTTACTTTTGCATTGTTAATCATTAAACCCTTTGTATAAAAAGGACATGCAAACTGCTTACTTGTGCATTGTCTTTTGACGAATTGTTGGCCACAACCAAGATCTACATTATCATAATCATTAAACCCTCAACTCTAGATGAAATTTATGCTTTGATCATATAAACCCTCGAAATTTTTTACCCTGTTTACCCATAAGAACAAAAATCATGTTTAGTAAAAAGGAAGAACTCTCAGTCCAAATTAATACCTATGTACAAATGGCCAAAATCTTACATTATCATAATCTAGAAATAAGTCTTTCGTACTAATCGCATTGTTAGGATTTGGTTGATGTTTCGAACCAACTAATGTGATTCATCCTCAGGACAAGGTGAGAAATCCATTGATCAGAAGGAATAAATAGTAAGATGCAACATTGTCCAGAGTTAGCCGTTAAAAATTAGTTATTGGATTAATCCGAAAGACTTATTTCTATATTATAGATCACAAAAGGCTTAGATATAACATTATCATAATCATTAAACCCTTAACTCTAGATGAAATTTATGCTTTGATCATATAAACCCTTGAAATTTTTTACCCTATTTACCCATAAGAACAAAAATCATATTTAGTAAAAAGGAAGAACTCTCGAGAGTCCAAATTCATACCCATGTGCAAATAGCCAAAATCTCCATGCCCAATGACCTTGCGCGTCCTCCATCTAATCGTTGATGCTCTCCTAAGGTGTTTACCATGCAAACTTCATCTCAGGTTCAAATCCAAATAAATCCATAGATCACGTTGATGGTCTTCCTTCTTTTGGAATTTCCACGCAGATATCAACAAGGCAGAGTAAAATGCAGTGCTACAGTGTGATGTTGTAATCTGTGAATATTTTATTTGAACCGAGCCCTAAACTGGAAATGAAAAAGAAAAGAAATATTTATAATGGAAAAAATAAAATAAATATTTATAATATAAAATAAAATATATAAATTGCAATTGGGTTAGATGATTTAATTTTAATAAGAATTTATTATTTTTGGGTAATGTTACTGTCGGTATCTTCATCCCTCCATCAATGATCAGATTTATCTTTTTACATGCATATTAGGTGTCCCATCTGATCAGCTACATTCCATTAGGTCATGGATCAACTAATGGTAGTGGTTCATTGTCAAATTCCATCATGGCATTCACCTGCTGGCCTGTTTTCACATGTTTTAGGTCATTTATTGTCATTTGGTTTCATTTCATTTACAAAGGTTAGTTTTAGGGTTTTAGTCTCACTAGGTCTAGGGTTTTCCACCATGGTCATCCAAAACTCAATAAAAGGTCAACAGGCACATGAGGAGGTTTTATAAGTTCATAAAATCATGAATTCGCTGATGATATGCTCAATAAATGGTTTTTACCTCAAAACTCTATTTTGAGGTCAAAACAAAGTTTTTTTATTTTATGTACAAATTTTATGAAATTTAAAGTGTTTCTATATGTAATAAGTTCAAAAACTACCCTTGGTCACCTTGCTAACTCAAGCCATTGCAAAAACAAAAGCACCAATGCATCAGTCAATCAATTGATCAAGAAAAGTCAAACTTCAAAAGGAAAAACAGAGTTTTTAAGCAAACGTGACAGTGACTTTATAAAAGTGGGTTTGAAATAAGGAAAAATTAAAATGCATCCATCTATATAGTGAAAATATGTTATTCATCTATTTCATTGTGCAAAACACCCTTGAAGAGATAAAATCGCGATTTGGAGGCAAATTAAGCAAAAGAAGGTGGAAACCCTATTTTTCTAGCAAATTTGCCTGGCACTATTCATCAGAGGCTTGGTGCTGCGCATCAGACCGATTATGCGCATCAGTGGGTTTCAGCCAGTGTTAAATTACAAGGGCACTACACATTGGGCCTTGTGCGCTGCACATCAGTCAAGAAAGTGCGAACACCATTGCAAATTGCCCAAAACTCTAAAAAACACTGCATTTCTCTCCTATAAGTAGGTTCTCATTGGTCTTGAGCTGAATTTGATATTCTACATGTTTTCTTCATAAGTTTTGCATCTTGAAAACTGAACCGTAGCTTGTCTTCATAAATTTCCATTGCATTGTAAAACTTTCACTCCATAACCAAACCCAACATCTTTTTCCCCTTTTCTATACTTCATTGCCCTACATCAATCCATTAATTCCATTTTCCCTATCCCACTCCCCTAAGAAAACTCATTCCCTTCACCAAACCCTAAGTCCCTCTCAAACTCTAATTTCCCAAAACCTCTCCCTTCATTCCCCAACTCCATTCTACATTGTACAATCTCTTCATACTCATCTTCCTTGTCCTCACCCTGTTGCGGGATTTTATCCCCTAAGGCTCTTGGGTGGAACCCTAGCAGACTGAAAGTTGTCTAAATCAAGAAACATGCACACACACAGCCATTATGCTAGAAAAAGCTATTTCTAAGGTGAGAAGGACATACCTCAGGTCCTACGTTTGGGTAGTTCCTCAAGGGCCAAACCCTTCTTCATGTCCCTTCCACTCCTTTGCCCTGCAAAACCAGCGATTCCAAAGAATGCAGCAGTATATGGACAAAGATTTATGTGAAAATCATCTTTATGTTATACAAGAAAGGAGTTAGTTATAAACTTTTAGACATCCATTCACACATGAAATTCAAACATGAACATCATTAACATAAAGAAAGAAGCATATCGGGAACAAGACGTGTTTCTTTATTAGACAAATAAAATAGTACAAAAAAGAGCAATATCACCTGAACCACTTCTGCAGGCTCAAAGCTCAGCCTCCTTCTGGATCCGTCCCGCCTCAAGCCTCTAGTAGGTCTCCTTCCAAAACTCACTCCAAGATGCCATAACTAAGGGATGAACATCAAATCACAAGGAAACAAGGGTTTCCTGTACAAATGGGGGAAGTGCAGAAGGCACAAGGGTCTTCAGACCTGATCAGGGGAAATCTCAGTATAATAACCTTTCTCTCTCTTCTCTCCTCCCTTAGGCCTTCCCTTTGGTGTCTTTTTATACCAATTCCAAAGTAGTTTTTTTAGTTAGGAATTGGTTGGGAACAATTGAGGCCATGGGCACTAATAGGTGATCAGCAGGTAAAACCCGCGATCTCCGCCCGAAAATAAGGAGTTTTATATTTTTTTAAGTGTTTTAATACATATACGCGGGTTGGGTATATATGAA